>JAGFPH010002241.1:26136-40248 GCA_018207615.1 Philaenus spumarius
AAAAAAAACCAACGAACTGTTGTTTCTTACCCGGGCAAACTATTTTCTTCCTTTCTACTGAGCCTTAATACACCTCTCCACGATCTAATTTCGTTGTTGTTTGGTAATTTCGTTTCATATCTTTTCACGCCATAGCTTCATGAAATCCGGTCATCTGGGTAATCCCGGACACAAGCCCGGACAAGGGCTTGAAATCTGGACAATCCAGATGCCTGGTACCTACCTAACATCATGGTAAAGTGTAACAGTCGTTGTAATCTACATCTAAGTTTTTCAGTGTTTTCTGAATTTACTAATCGTGTGTGTGAGATAAATTACCTGTGTTAAAGCAAAATAACTCTTATTTTTTTTAACAAAGATTTCCTACTCTTATGCATCTATCTAATGTCCCTACAAATTAAATTACTTCTTTTAAAATTTTCAGGTTGTACGCCAAAACGAATTTGGTCTCTTGTTCGCCATGGTACAAGATATCCTGGACATCGTTTGATAGAAAGCATAAGAGTTAAATTGACAATTGCTAAAGAAATTATTATGCTAAAGCATGATAGCGGAAAAGGTAAGATAAAGTTGACATTTTTTCTTTAAAATTTTGTATCTCATTTAGTAATTTTTTACGCACACAAATAATTATAGTCACAGTCATATTGCAGTAGTTTCAATTAACTCTGAATTATTTTGTAATAAGGCATAATTTTAAAATTATACTAGAGGGCTCCGTTCTTGCTTGCTCTGGTTATCAACCCTTACAGCGACTCGCTGTGAAGGAAATGCAGATTATTGTGTACTCTGCCAGAGTTTTTGCATGAATTACAGACATTTTTGTATATAATAGAGAAACTGAAGCTCAATCGTCACAGTGGAGGCATTTTGGATCACCAAGAACGAAAAAACTTGCCAAATGCTGTCTAATCTGAAGGTTATGTTCATTGTGTTCTTCGATTTTAGCGCATTTTTGGCACTAGGTCAAACGATCGATAAGGAATACTACTCACAAGTTCATTGCCATATGCGTGAAGCAATCAGAAAAAAAAACGCCCGGATTGGGACAATTTATGGCTATTGTATCACGATAATGCACCTCTTCACACTTCATCGCTTGTTTGTGAATTTTTGACCAGAAAAAAAACACTGTATTGTTGCTCCAGCCTCTATATTCACCAGATATGGCTTCTTGTGACTTTTTCTGTTCCCAAATATTAAGAGAACCCAAATGGGCTGACGTTTTGCAAGCATAGATGAGATTAAAAGTGCTGCTAGAGCTAAATGCTATCCCAAAGATCAAGTTACAGAAGTATTTCGGGGATTGGAAGAAGTGTTGGCATAAGTGTATAATATCTAATGGGGACTATTTTGAAGGGGATAACATTGATGTCGACAAATAAATTAAGTTCTTTCAAAAAAAAAAAAGAAAAAAAAATTTTAGTTACTTTTTGAACACACCTTGTATATATCCATCCTAAATCATCACTCTTGTTCATTATTTTATAAGTTAGTTTTAATAAATTTGATTTCCTGTTGTCTTCCATATTTTCTTTCAGATATCCCTTAATAGTAGATTAATCCAAATTAGTAAGCCATCATATAATCCATGATATATAATTAGTAGATATCCATGATTTTATTAAATTGTCTCTTTGCTGATGATTTAAAAAAAAAATGTTTTGCGTAGGAGAGCTTTGCAACAAAGAGCTATCAGAGTTAAGGACTTGGTCACCACGAATCGATACTGATGATGAAAAATTGTTGGCACACGAAGGAGAAGATGAAATGGTTGATCTGGCCGAAAGATTTCAGCTCAGGTTTCCGAAACTTCTTCCAGAACATTATTCTAATTTAACATACAAGGTAGTCTTACATTTATTATCATAAACTCTAGATTGTAAGCTTTACTATTTCCAGTCAGGGGTAATGTTTGGTCATGCTAGTTCACCCATTAGAAAATAATTTAATGAAATCCGTAAAATTAAACTGTTTTTGGAAAAACTTGTTAAACAGTTATAAAATTTGGGTGGAAATATTAATATACATGATATTTACCTTCTTAGATCTAAAATTCATTTAGTTTCACATATAACAAATTTTCTAATTACTTACTCCTTGGTACACATACGTAGAACCTGTCTATCCTACACAACTCTTCTTCACCTTCTAATGACGAGCCTCTGAAAACAAATAAATAATCGTAATAAATCTAAAAGCATGACTTCCTAGCGACAGCTTTTTTCCTCTGAGGAGACCGGAACACATTGACAGCTATTATATTGTTAGGAAATGGGGTAAGCGCCCTTCAGAAGCAGTCGAATGGAGACTTTAAATGTTTTTCACTTTCCTCTTTGCACTCTTCCTATTTGGTAAATTGTTTATAAATTGCAGATCTTATACCCTAGTTCCTTTAGGTATAATAAGGGCTTCTTTTAAAAAAAAACCTACATCGAGAACAAGGATGGGCCTATGCATGTTGGCAAGAAATTAACTTTATAATAATTCTAGTTAGGGATGTGTCGGTACCAATTTTTTTCGATTCTTGGTACCGGTACCATCGGTACCTAAAATGATATAATATAGGCCTATGTCAACAGCGCCAGATATTCATCTATCTTTTGGTAATACTGTAAGTATATCAACTTTTAAATTATTAAAAGAATTCATTCTTTGTACTAAATCATTTATTTTATTTTAAATAAAAATAAAAGGTAGGTATTGTACAAAATATAATTTCTTTTAATGTAGACTCATACCACTGTTAATTGGCTAAACATAATACGGTACTTCTTATTTTATGTTAATTGTATATATTTTATTTTAATTGATATGGTATGTTTTATTTTGTATTAATTGTAAAACTTTATATTATATTTATGATAACAATTGACAGTATTCTTCAATTGTATTGAACACAATTTCATTTGGTTTGATAACCAAATCACAAATTAAAACAAAAATTATACTAAGTTAGGTTAGGAGAGACACCAGGTATATTTTAAAATATGCAATACATTTAAGATTTAACAAATAAACTTGGTCTTATTTTAAATTTTATAATAAAATTACATCAGGGCCTAGCAATGCCTCTTGCTCTTAATCAATGTTTTTATTTAGAAAAACTAGCATTTTTACATGATCTAGATTCAAACGATTACGTTTAGAATAGCAAATGTTCCCAGCGGTACTAAAAAGGCGTTCGCTAAAAACAGTTGTATGACATTAATACATGAATGAATGTCGAATGTCGTTTTTCAAAGTGTTCCTGTGTTCCATTTGTTGAAACAGCAAGACAATCTCGATTCTCGACACTGGAACTGAACCTGCGCAGCGCTTGCAATGCGCACTGTTTCATATTTACTATTTAGAGATGGGATGATGAAACAATAGGAAAATGGAATGTGTTTACGTTTTATAAACTTGTTTCGTGTTTCAGTGTACTACTGTAACAATAATTTAATCAACTTATAGTGTTGTCTCCCAATTAAAACTGACTCTAGTCTTTAACGCAGTAAATTTAAATCAAATCAAACATCACACTCTATAAATATATGTTGGTCACGATTACGAAATCTGAGTCGGCATTTTAATCTAAACAGCAGACGAAAATTTAATAACGGTAAGGCAACCTGTCTTGCCAACTTAATTGTGCTATGTCGCTTTACTTAAGTTGATTAATTTATTTGAGTGAATCGTTCTCATATAATTAACTTCTCAAGATCGAACGAAATTATTAATATAGCAAATACATCAATGTATGTATTCATTTGGTGTAAGGAATATGTTTTACTCCGATAAAGCTAGCAGACGAGACAGTGATTTCATAATTTTTACAAATAACGTATAGGCCTAATATGTACTCGTCCCGTGACCTTACGTCTGCATAGGTACATCAAACGTCTTACACTGTTTTTACTAACCAGATATAAATATCTTAGTGGCGAAAGTATATAAAATTATATTTGAGAAATTGGATAACGGAATAAAGAATTCCATCTTGCAATCTTATTTATTTTATTCAAGGATCACTGTCTTTACGTCTTTGTCTACGAGTATATTTTAGAAGGCCGGCCGACATGGTCAATAGATACTGTATTCATAAGTCGTTCGTTTTACACTAAACACATGTTATATTTATGTTCCTTTTCATTCAAAACTATGTTTATATAAGTCTTATTTTTAAATGTATTGGTTTATTTGTTGTATTTTAATAACATACGTCCAGCGGTACTATTAAATTAGTTTTAAGGACGATTTTTATTTTTTATAATAATTGGCAGCTCCGACTTTAAACCATCGGTTCTCGGTACCGGTACTTTTCACAAGAACCGGTGGTACGAGAATCGACACATCCCTAATCCTAGTTATCCTGCAAGCATATCAAGTGAGATATTTACAAACATTTTTTTGTTTAACATAAATTTTTTTTAAATTTCACATTCTATAGTGTTTTGAAATGTTCTCACCGTTTAATACTACCAACATTTTAGTATTCATGTAACTTGCTGACTTAATAATTTATATTCAGGAACAGGCCCACAAAAGAAACTTTAGTACTTCAAAAACATTTGAATGTTTTATCCATCGCGTATCAAGTAAAAGAAACCGTGAACATAGATGGGGTTGTGACCGCAATAACAACACGAGGTGAGGTCAAATGATGTACAGTAGAGCATCGATAATCCGAACGTCAATAATCCGAAACGTCAAAAATCCGAACGCGTTCTAAGGCAGCCTCTGCAAAAATTTCGTTTTTGTTTTCGTAAATTCCAATTTTTGCGTCGTTAAAAATTTCAAAAAATCTTCATTGCAGTTTGACATTATTATCTATTTTTAAACACTTCTTAATATCTGCTCTCACACACCCTCACAACAGACTGACTGTCAGTATTTTCACTGTCACGCTAATAAGCTGCTTTAGCGCTAGCAGTAAACATACAGAAAGTTCATTCATTTCTCTTTATGTAATCATTATAACAGTGTGTCGTACATACAGTGGTGTACTATACAGTATTTTTTTAAATTTTTCGTTTGTGTTAATTACAATGTACAAGTGAACTTTTAATTATGAACTGTACCGTAATTGAGAGTTACAAGTGTAATCATGTTGGCCCTACTGTGTGCGTGCAGGTTCTTCTAAATCATAATATGTAAGTAGTCTTACATACTGTATTGTAATTACATTACCTCTTGTACTGTTTAACCACTTTAATCGATTAAAGGGCATATATTTTAGCCTAAATGGCTTTTTCTTGGTTGTCTTCAAAAATCCGAACAAATTGATAATCCGAACCCCCCTCGGTCCCAATTAGTTCGACGCTCTACTGTATTGGGCATTTTCACCTGTTTATAAAAAGTATTTTCACAAAAAGGAAATTGTCATATCTCCTCCGAGAAATCATATCATCAGTGGGCCGAGTCAGTGCCTAGGTACAATGTTGTACTTAGTCACTTAAGTGAGTAAACTGTTTTAAACTGTTCTATTTTGATATCCTAAATTAAGTTTAATTGTATTTCCATGGTTAAAGAACTTATCGATAAAATAAAGTTGAGCAATGAAAATAATTACTTCAAGTAGATTTTTAAATGTAAAGTAGAACTATTAAGTCTGCCTTAATGTATGAAAGTCTTGTGATGGTGAAATAATCATTATGTTGTAAAGGAACTGATTGGTCTGAATTACAAACAAATTAATTTAAATGAAACCTGATATGGTTTTGAGCAATAAGGTAAAATTATAATAAAATGTACACTGTAACTCTTTTGAAATATTTATCACAACTGTTTAATAAATATAAAGTATTTCACTTACTAAAAAAGTATCTTAATTAGTAATGCCTAAAATCCATGGTTTCCATGTTGTCTGTTTCTTCAACTTAGCAGATAATTCCAGTTAATATCATAAAACTAAATATTTTGTGATAGCCTTCCGTAACAACGGTTCAGGTTATTACACACCAATTACTTTCACCCGAAATTACTTTAGATTTTTAATGTTATTTAAATTGACAAAATGAAATGATTGAACCAAAAGAAAAACAGTTCGGATTATTTAAAAACCGAAAATTTAAATTTTCCTTGACAATTAGCCTACAATGGTGAACATGTGATAAAATTGGGGTCTAAGCACCAACACGGTCGGTAGAGTAGAAATTTGGCGATGTAAAAATGTTTGTTAGTGTAAGAATTATAACTTGTTAAATTGCAGTTAAGAATAAGGTACCACACAACCACCTGCTTAAAAAAAAATAAATTTAAATGTAAGAAAATAGCGGAAAATTTTGTGCTTGTAATTAAATAGTTGTTATTCGTCATAATGAATTGCAGTTGAATTATATATAATAATATTACTCTTCTTCAAAGTATTTACTGGTATCAAAATTGTTAGAACCCCTGTTATATATTGAATTTTTAACAAATCAATCATTGACTGTCATTCACATTGATTGATATTTCACTATTTAATAATTTTTGAATAAGTATTTGAACTGTGTTTGAAATAGAAATGTTACATCAATAACATAAGTGCTACTTAGTAACTGCTACTCTATTCTCAAACAAAACGAGATTAAATGTGACTCGTCTTGTTGTTTCGTTATTCTTTACTGTCCAAAAACTTAGAATTATCTCAGGTAGTAGGCCGGATATGATGTACCTGCTACTGCTACCAGTTGAAAATTCAAAGTTGTGGATTGTCGCTTGTGGTTGGCTGTTCAGTAGCAGTAACGATTAGAGCTTTGTTATATGTTAGAGCCAGAACAGAGGTTGCATTACTGTTATTGCTATACTCGGTTGTATGTTGTGTTACTGCTGCAAATTCGCTTCCATCATCGTTTAAAATTTTACATTTTTATTTCTATTTTCAGAGAATCCTAGTATCTGTATTTTTAATTTAAAATAAACTAGCTGGCCCGACCCGGCTTTGCACGGATAGACAAATCAACCTGATACTAATAATTAGCCCAAGTGTTTTAGTTCATTGTATAAAAAAAAAAAAAAAAATGTTCATTGTAGGCCTAACCTAAAATTATATTCAGTTTTTGATCCAAATCAGTTGTTGATCAAAATCAGCTGTTTTTAGCTTTTCATTCGAACAGCCGTTTTTTGTGCCCATGATAAAATCAAAAGAAATCTTTCTTCTTCTTCCTTAAGATTGACCTTCCATAAGATTAACATTGAAACTTTGAGGGCCACTGGGGCGTAGCCCTTATCACTAAGGGGTATGAAAAATAGATGTTAGCCGATTCTCAGACCTACTCAATATACTCACAAAATTTCATGAGAATCGGTCAAGCCGTTTCGGAGGAGTACGGGAACGAACATTGTGACACGAGAATTTTATATATAAGATAATTACTAACATTTCAAGTATTATTTAATGATATCAAAATTCTAAGTAGATTAATTGTTTTGATAAAAGTAATAATGGCCTATTAAAACTAAACACTAAATAAATTATTTCAATCCTGTTTGCCTACTGTTTTTTATAATATTTAATACATATTTGCATTTTAAACTTTCCAAAATATTTTAATAATCGATATGGACATACATAGCGTGTTACAGTGTTTCTGAGCTCGGTACGTTTCCAATAACGATAAAAACAAATAACAATTCAATCAAGTCACAGTAACAGTAAATCACAACTACAAAGCGCAATATATTAACTCAATTTGACTCGCCACTCTATTTGTTCACATATTTACGTTCAACTTTGAGTCAGGAACACTGGAGTGGGCTGAATAACATAATAAAGTACAATACCTTTTATTTTTCGTCAGTGAACCTCTTTTGTAAAACCGGTTTAAAGCTTTTCACGTGTTTCGAGATATTTATCTTATCTTCAGAAAATCCCTTTATGCATGGAGGTCGTCAAAATGTTAATCACACAGACACAAACACACAACACATTTAAAAAGTGTATATAAATAATTACTGTTATTTTCCGGTAGCAAATCAGTTAGAACTTTTATCATGAAATAACAACTAGCAATATCTTTAGTTTGAAATATAAATTTTTTCCAATTTACTTTTTGAAATAATTGTGTATATATCAGCTACATTTTTATAGTTTACAGTTTCGTTACACTGCAACAAAAAGGACAGTAAAGAGCGCTCAATACTTCGCTACGGGATTGTTTGGACGCTACACAGCTCGCCATGTCTGGTATCCAGAAGCCCTACACAAGGATCCTGTTCTCAGAGTAAGTATCTTATCAATAAGTATGCTTAAGAATAATAAACAGTTTTGTAAATAACTTTATTATATTCTTTATAATTTTTCAATGTCACTATTTTATTCTGTTTTTATGTTGGTTTCTAATGATGGAGTGTTCATTTTTGTAGAATTGTTTTTTTCATCATCAATAAATAATACACAAGAGAATGACAACTTATTTTTTTTTACTGATCCTAATAATGATGTGAACAAATATTGAATCAGGTTTTGACAGATCAAATTGGAGCTTTCCGACTTCAACACAACATTAGTTATAAATGAGGCAAGTGAGTCCCTCTCACCTTTCTCAAGTTAATTTAACTTAGTGACTCAGTCTCTAAATCAAAGGCTGTCTTTCTTTGATTGGATAGAGTAGGAGTGTAGAGATCACATACTCTATTGTATTGGGGCCTATTACCGCCCAGTAACGAACTTTTCGTCTGGATAGTGAATTTCTTTAAGTAGAAGTTCGATTCTATAATAATAAATGTCTTGCAATGTTTTAGACATTTTAGCCCTAGAACTGTCCATGCTAATTTTTTGTATGGAAATGCAACTCCAAGCCATTTCGGTGCGTGTACAAGCATATTTTAAAAAATTTGCCAAATATAGTAATTGTATACCAATCAAAAGTGTTCTATAACTTTTTTTTGTAGAGAAAGGTTCAAAGAATTCATATATGCAATTAAAAAAATTATTGATGTAAACTTGTAAAAGTTATTAGCTCAAGAAACAAAAAATGTTCAGTAACGAAAGGAAAAAGTTCAACTTTAGGCCTACATAACAAGTAGTAAACATTTTTTGTAATTTTTTCGTAAGCGTAAAAAAGTATTGTAATTTAGTTCTAAAAAGAAACATTTATCAATTTTAAATTTCTTATTTTGAAAACACCAGTTTTTATGTTCCAGATACACGACTGCTAGCAAAACTAGGCCTAGTTTGAAACGTAATTTAGGAATATTTGCTTTGCCCAAAAATGAAATATTATTATAACAAAGTGTAGAGAATAAATCAAAGAATTGAACTGTATACTTGTAAATTATCTTTTCATAAAAGTGATTGACTTAGAATTATTTGAATAACAAAAGTGAGAACAAATATAGAAACATCCCGTCTATACAAGCAATACAACCAAGCGCGTGACAAACTGCCATGTCTACCCATGTTATAAAAGTCCGTTTGGTTTGAAATTCAAACGTCGGATGAGAACGTAATAACAGTCACTTTCCCACGGCCATACACAACAAAATGTTCAAACAAAACATATTTGTTTTATAGGAAATGTTAGCTTGAAGCATTCTCTTTACAAAGATATCAAAAAATGTCTAAAAATAGATTGTGGTCACACAGATATCACGTGTAATAAGTAAGGCTGTTTATTGGTTGGAAAACTGACCAACTGCAAGGGTCTACAAAATGCCCCACAACTTTAGAACTATTTGTCCGATTTTTGATTGGATGGCAGTTTCAGATAGGGGAAAGTGGGATGAATCCTTCAGTATACAAATATAACTCAGAAAAAATACCGGGCGGGCTTTAGGGAGGGACATAGAAACTGGAGTTAAAGGTAGTTTCGGCACATTAAATTCGCGCTACATTGGCTTTTAGAAAACTCAAAAACTGCAACGATGATTACGTATGTAAATATACGTTTTAGAAAAAACTTGTAAATACAAAAATTAAAGTTTAGATCATTTCCTTTCCAACGGTTTTTGATTTATTGCGATGGAATGATGTTTAGTGTTTGAAATATTCATTACAAGTAGAGTTGACAAAGTTGATCTATACCAAGTGCCACGCCCCCAAAACTACTCAAATTGAGCAGTCTGATAGTTGCAGGGTTAAATAATCAAACAGTATACAATGAGTAAAGATAGTTTAACGTTTGAAAAATCTTATTAGTATTATAGGAAAGTACAAACAATGATATCTCAATATATGAACTTAGTATAATAAAATAAAGTACAGTTGAAAATTATTGCTTCGGGAAATAAAGTATTTATTGTTACTAGTGGTCCAGTAGCTCATATTCGAGCAAAAATTGCCCCGAATGAAAATCTTATTATTTGTTTTCAGAGACTGAAACAAATACGATTGACCAATGCGTAAACAAGTTTACAAGTCACTGATGTTTTCAGGAAACAGCATCCACGGAGTACAGTGCTGAAAATCAATGTGCATTACTAAAATAGAGAGAAAATAAGAGTAAATTGTCAGAGTTCTCTTAACCTTTACGCTGCGTAAATCGACTGTAGTCAATTTGACGCACTTTCCATTGAGTGCGTAAATCGACTGTAGTCAATTTGACGCACTTTCCATTGAGTGCGTAAATCGACTTTAGTCCATGGCCTTAGAAAAACATTTCTGTAACTTCTTTAGACAACTTTATTCACTATAGACTCCGTAATGTGCTGCACTCTCTGAGAAAATATTTTAACTTTGTTCATTGTTGTACTGTTGACAGTGTAAGAATGTGCTTGATGCTACTGTACAGTTTACTGTATGTTTACAAGTGATTTTTATTTCATTCAGTTTGCAATTATTATATATTTATGAGTATAAATAACTTTTAAAACTAAATCATAATAAATATAGATATAAAGTTTTCTTTCAATAGTTTTAGTGTTAGTTTTAATTTTCGTGTAGTGATATCGGTGGCTCTAAACTCTCATTTTTGTAGATTATCCTATCCTATACTCTAATACGAGCAATGTCTGTTTGTTTGTTTGTTGGTTTGTTTGTGTGTTTGTGTGTTTGTACGAGCAATCTCGAGATCCAGCGGAAGGATTTTGCTGAAAGTTTGGGATTAGAGGCTTTTGGGACTAAAAAATCGATTGGTGAAAACCACTACCTCAGGAAAACTCGTATTTTTCTGAAAAACTCATTTGAAAATTGAAAATTTTTAACATTGGGGTTATGTAATTTAAAATCAATAGGATACATATGACAAACATCAGCTGTTTCCTATAATATTTCCATCAGCTGTCTCCTATAAATGTTTCCATTTAATTTGCTCGTTTAAATTTATTTTGTAAGTATTAAACATAAATAATTTGTCTTAAAGGTTAGAATTGTTTTAAGCTTGAAATCAGCTGACCCGTGCTAATATTTCGCGAGTTATGAGTAGGCCTACAAAACAGTACTTACCTGATTTGTATTTACATACATTTTCCTAAAAAAAAAAAACACAATTAAAAAAAATACCGAGTAATGCTCGGTCTCCCAGGTACTAACTATTAAATTATAAATTATTTGTTATGGATTTATCGGGTAAGTTAGAAAATAAATTTATGTATATATATTCGTATTACTAATTATATTTATTGTATTACATTTCTGTATTTATATTGCAGAAGATAAAATATTTATTTCAGTACAAAAAATATATACATGAGTACAAAACTGCAAATTGTGTTTTTAGTACCAGTATCCTACAGGGAAAATACCATGTTTTACAGCAAAAAAAAAAAAAAAAAACTCTTTTAAACTATTATTATTTTACAAAATTGTAATATAGGCCATTGAAAATTCAGTAATAAAGATATTTAAAAAATAAAAACTAAGAAAAAAGTAAATAAAAAATTTGGTCAAAAAGTGCAATATTTAGTGTAGTGCATGAAAATTATGATGCAGCGAAAAGGTTAAAGTGTATATGAAGCTTGATTTGGATTTGATTTATTTTTTTCAATAAGGTATAATTTGCAGAATTTACTATTGTATTTGATTAAGTACAATAGTGTATTTTTTGAATTTCCTCTAGTTCTACAAGTTATGTGAGAGATGGAAGTATGAAGTTGACAAAAACCCTAAAGCATTGAATGAATTAAAGAAGTTCAGGGAATCTTCTGCAGCACGAGAAGTTGCGAAAAGGGTCTCCAAACGCCTTGGGCTTGATGAAGTTTTACCGTATGGTATGTATTCTTGTTACTTCTAATTTACCCTCATGAATGAGAAACAATTTGTGTTCTTGGTCACCCGTGCTAGTAAAATCCATATTTAGGGTGTCTACCAGTCCCCTAAAGTCATGAAAGTCCCTAAAAAGTCTTGATTTGATGCCTAAGGTCACCATTTTTTCCTGGTTGAAATTTAATTTCCTGCGCCTCTAAGTTTGTACTGTTCCATGTACGAATCACCTGTGTAAAACGTGTAACAATTCTGATTCGGTTCAATAGATCTAGTTCACTTGATAGAGTCATTCATTTTATCAATATGTATAATAAATAGTAATAACTACAATTCATAATAAAACTGTTCTTAAACACACCTAACATTCCAGCTTTTCTAGTGCCGGAGAATGGTGAAACAAATCTTTTGAAAATCGGATCCGGATTATTTGTTCATTTTCACTAAATGTTCTATTTCATTTTATTTATTTGCGTGTTTTCTGTGTTACAAAATAAATAATTTCTTATTAAGTATATAGCCACTATGATTCAAAGATTTTTACTTTTATATCTGTACATTTTAGTTAGACACCATAAAAAATAAAGTCACAAAATTTCTATTGAACTCTCCTAAAACTCCCCAAAAGTCAAGAGATTAAATTTGTATGATCTGGTAGACACTCTGATATTTTATTTTTTAATGTGGTAAAGGTTTTTTATGTGGTTTAAGGCAGAAAGGATCGAAGGGTCTTGATGAATGTTCTCAGCTACACAAATGTCCTTGGTCTTCGACCGGATTCAGAGTGAAGTAAGCTAACATACAAAGCGTGTCTACAACCACGGTCACCGCTAATTACATCTTATTATACACGCAACTTTGAGTTTGTCTTATCAACCCACACAGTGCACTACTTGCTTGTATATGTTTTAAATTTTAATAATTACATCAACAATCACAATTAAATGTCAGATTATGATCTTTCGTGTTTGTGTACATGGGGAAGAGGCGAGACTGTGAATTGTGATCACTGCTACTATGAACACTGTTCTTTGTATTTAGCAGAGAACATTTGTGATTGCTCTTGAACGTTCCTTCTCCCTGTTCTTTGTGTGTTTTTAAGTAAAGCTAAGCATTTACAAAAATATAAAACAATCTTTATGTGATTTATTTATTTTTTAGCCTTATCTTTATGTTATAAAAAAAGGTATTTTTGTTCAAATATGCAATTTCATTTGCTGTCTTTTTTAATGAATGAATAAACTAAACTGCCTTTACTCAATAACTGCTTAATAGTTTTTAGCTGTGTTATGTTGTATCGTTATATTTACTTTTAACTGTAACGTTTTTCGTAAAAAAAAATATTTGTCATTCCAAAAACGATTCTAACAAGGACCTAAAACACATTCTTAAAATTTCCATATATGCTAGTAACAAGCAACACGGAGTTTACTAACACAAATTATCGAGTAGGGGGAAAATGTATAACAAAAACAGATCTCATAGCATGGTAGCAGTTGCTTATTCGTAAACTGTGACTAAATCACTGTTACTGTTAACTGCTTTATCCCTTAAATGCTCACTACAACATTGCTCACAGAAAATAATTCTTAAGCCCATCTCTAACAAATGTGGTAATATTGTGAGTCACCATTATATCAATATGTGAACATCGAATATTGTACCTTTTTTTAGTATTTATTATAAAAGGAGAAGAATTGAACTTATTCAAAAGGTACTGTGCCATAGATGTGAAAAAAATCATGTGTTTATGTTGTTAAGGTAGGTAAAATAAAGCTCATTCAGCCTTGCCATCAAAATGCTTTAATTTAATTGTTTGAAGCATTTTGTGTGGAACAATATTGTACTTATGAAAAATATAAAGCCATGACCTAAAAAAATACATTTTTTTATTCATAGCCATAGCAACCAACTGTATAAAATAACAGATAAAACAGGTGATTCAGATAACCAGCTTGGCAACACAATTTTAGGTTGGGCCTTGTTTATTTTATTTTACCTAGGTT
>JAGFPH010002241.1:40258-51586 GCA_018207615.1 Philaenus spumarius
ACTGTATAAAATAACAGATAAAACAGGTGATTCAGATAACCAGCTTGGCAACACAATTTTAGGTTGGGCCTTGTTTATGTTATTTTACCTAGGTTAATTGGGAATAGACACACATTATATTTTGTGTGCACATCTATGGCACATTACCTTTCGAATGATGTAAGGCTAACAACAGACGAGACACCGGTGTACGGTACACTTGTGTACGGGACACTAAATGTACTATCAATTAAACGTGCTTCAACAGATGAGACACTGAGTAGCGCGCTACCAGATTCTGTGGCTCTACGGTGTCTCTCCCTGCGAGAAGCTGGGACACCGGAAAGTGTCCCGTACACTGGTGTCTCGTCTGTTGTTAGCCTAAGTTTCATTCCTCCCCTTTTATAATAAATATTAAAAGAAGGTACAGTACTTCAGTTTTTAATGTTCATATATTGGTATATATATAGTGATTACTTCATGGAACTAATTTTGGTCCGCTAATATAGACACAACTAGTTAAATAAGCATTTAGTTATTTCTTAAACTTATCCACTATGTATAATAACATATTGGTTGTGTTACAGATGACGTACATCTAATGTACTTAACATGCGCTTTTGAAACCGCTTGGACTCCAAGAAATGTATCTTCTTGGTGTTTTATATTTTCAAAACAGGATCTAGAGGTAATTGTTACTTTAAGAAGAGCTATTCATTAACAGTATAACATATTTCCAGCATTCACAACAAGCAGTAACTAGGGATGCTTGGAGCATAAAAAGGCGAAGCCACACCGGCTTGTACTCAACGGTTTCAATAGAATTATTTATTAATATAAATTTTAAATGTTAAATATAATTTTTATTTTTTGCATTAGTTGATATAATGATAGAATTCTCTTTTAGTACAATCCAGAGCTAACAACGCGAACCTAGAGATGCTTATGAATGGTCAAATGGTGTTCTGAAAGTGAAGGAAGTGCCAAAGTCGAGCTGCATTGCATACAGCACATGGCACATGCAGACATTTTTGAAAAACTTGAATAACTTTTTTAGAAAAAGAGATATCAACTTTAAATTGAAATGGTGCACCTTTTAAAACATGTCAGTACAAAATTTTATTCAAATCGGTCGAGTAGTTTCGGAGGAGAAGAATTTACAAAATTTGCACGATAGCCAGGAAGAGTGCTTTGGCCAATAAACTAGCTTCAATTCATGACTAGGGTTTTAAAATTAATGAAAAGATCTAATCAATGACTGGCTATATATCTTATCTTAATAAACGAGCAATTCTTGTATATTTGTTTATAAATTTATTTCGGGGATCTCACTAATGGCTCTAACTATTTTGATGAAAATTTGCATATAGGGGTTTTTTGTTGTCAGGAATCGAATGCACTAGGTCTTATGTCTGCAAAAATGCGCATTAACTCGGAAAAATATGCATAAAGTTTAAACTCTGAACTTCTTTTTATACTACCTTTCAAGTCACTTAGAAGGTGAATAGCTACAACTTCTTTGTATACCATCTTTAAAGTCACTAAGTATTCAAATATACATTATAGATACAATCCATATGTTAAAAATACTGAGCCATGCTTGGTCCCCCAGTTACAAACGAGTCAAAGATTAGCGTGTTTTCCAACTGCGAGCGAAGCGAAGCAGCCATCTAAGGCGGGGTTGGGACGCAAACCTTCCAGGAACAGAGCCCCTAGTTATAATAGAATTTAGTAATTGTTAACGGATTGCAATGTTAACCCTATGACCGGTTCGTAGAAAACAACTTGACTCTTTAGGTTTATTTTTACTACTTGTGCATAATATTATAATTTTAAAAATTTATAGAATGTATTACATTCAAGTGAAATATATATTGTTATAGAAAGTACGGAGAACATTGCTATGTAGACAAAATATTTTTGAAAAGTTTCCTCCATTTTGTTTTTGAGTCCAAACGGAAAAATTATTCTTTTGTAAATAAAAGTTTCAAAAGTAGGGTTTTAGGAAAAGTACAAAAAAATGTTGTTGATAAATCAAAACGTAGGGAAAATGTCGATCTGTAAAATACGTTTTCACATAAAAAAATATATTTTTATGGAAAGAGTAAACGATTTCCAAAAAAAATTACATATACATAACTTCATAATATTATAGAAGACAAAATTTCCACATTTAACTAATCCACAATAATTACAATAAATAAAACACAACACCACCACACTAAATAAACAAACATTGTAACTGGATACTATGCTACTTGAATGGATAACATATACTATAATACAATGCTATGTCATGATTGAAAAAATTGTATATTTTTTGTTTAATTGTCTAAGTCATAGAGTAATGAACTATATACCAAATTATTGGTTAAAATTTAAGCTGATAAAACCTATTAAATATTAGATAAAATAAAACCTGAACACAAAATCTCACAATAAATACGTTTACTAACCTCAATCGCGTTTCAACGACAATGTCGCTATCCTCAGTGATGCAACCAAACTATAACGAAACTAACAGTGTGACAACGCACCAAATAAATACTTAACTAGAAGGGGCGTACCCTACAGAGGGCGTGTCATAAACCTATCACCGCCTATCTTAGGTTCGTTACTGTAGCCCGTGCATCACTGAGGATGGCGACATTGTCGTTGAAACGTGTTTGAGGTTAGTAAACATGTTTATTGTGAGATTTTGTGTTCAGGTTTTATTTTATCTAGTTACCTTCTCACAAGTCAAGCTCATTAGTTATTTACTATTAAATATTGTTTTTAATGTACAAAACAATGTTTGAAGTAAATGACAACTACGGCTGTCATTTACCAGGTAGAGGGTTAATCTTGCAAAATTTACTTTATTGAAAATAGATTTTTACCTTTAGAATACTTTATTTGAATTATTCTATTCTTTAGGAAGGCAGTTCTCAGACTTGAAGGTTCTTAATTAGATGGATGTTTGTTGACCAAGACAAGTCAATTGATCACTTTTTTAACCCTTTACAAGTTTAAATATCGACCGACAGAAATTGAAAGAAACATAATTAATATACAGTGTTATTCTATAAATACCTTATTTTTTCCGCCTAGTAGGGATGGGTCGATTCTCGATTCCAAAAGTTAAAAAGTGGAAATTAAATGTAGCTATTTTCGGGAATGAATAACAAGTAAAACAAAGGCATTCCATCGGGACTCCTACAAAAATCATAAATCACGGGTAACGTAAGTCCGAAAAATGTCCAAAATGTTTTACACAACCTAAAACAAATAGCATTATTACTTGAAACTTTCGTTACCGATCTATAAAATGTGTTAGTTTTCGTCACAGTAGACACCCTAATTCTATAAATAGACACGATAAGAAACGAAACCATAAGTGGTTGACCTTGAGCCTACCTGACTTGATTTCTTGTGTACAAATAACAGCCTACGCATAACAATTACCTAAACATTTTACTGGGGAAAATGTCTACATACCGTACATCAAATTAAGAATGTTTTGCATTTTTCCCTAATGATATTTATTTTATATGGTTTTCCTGTTCTTAAGTTATCCTTAAATAGTTAAACCCCTACTCTTTAATAGTATATTACATTACAAGCCCAGTAAATAGGGTTTTTCCGTTCAAGCATGATAGTTCCCTGGTGAGGCGCAGCCGAGTGCGGGATTTGCATGTACAAGCACGGAAAAACTTACTGGACGAGTTACATACGATATCTATCATTATACTACACTGAAAAAGCAACATATTTTTAATCAAAACTCTTTTTATTAAAAAAACAAACAAAAAAAAACAATTAAACTTGTTTGATTTTTCTGTTATATTTCCATTGACCAAATCAATCAACTGTTTACATAACACTGATGTTTATTCTTATTTGTAAAATAAGCTGGAGAACGGTAAAATCAGCTGTTTACTTAAAACTGATACGTTTATTCTTATTTGTAAAATAAGCTGGAGAACGGTAAAATCAGCTGTTTACTTAAAACTGATACGTTTATTCTTATTTGTAAAATCAGCTGGAGAACGATAAATTTACTGATCCTTACATAGCTGATTTTACAGTATTGTGCTCGGAAAATAAGGACTTGCATATCTGTGTTTTCTACGTCTATGTGCACAGGTATGGAAAACAGCTTTTTCGGTGCAGTATAATGAAAAAAAATGTATACATTTTTTAATGAGTCCAAATCGACAGTTTTATGTAAGTTCTTCTTAGTTCAATAACAATATTAACAAATTAAAGTCAAAAAACCATGCAGTAAAAATTAAATAATAATGTTTACTTCCCTTTACAATTATGGTAGTTGGAATCGGGAATCGATTTCTTGGAATCGGTATCGGAATTGATAAATTTGAGAATCGACCCATCCCTACCTTCTAGTGATACAACTTATGGTAATTCTGCACTACCGCGGCTTCAGATGCCCAAGCATCCATCTTCAGGTATAGTATCACTCTTACGAGGTTGTTATAACATTAAAAAACATTGTTACTACAACACATAACACAACACGTACACTAACACAACATTCAACCGGCACCGGCGCATGGTTCATGAACTCTGATTAATTCATCGGTATGCAACCCCCCCAACTATACATTAGCTCTTTAATAGGAACCTACTATCCGTTGTTCTGCGTTATCAACAAACTTGATTGATGAGTCAAAAATTATATTAGAGCTAAATAACAGCTTGTCATTTAACACATTTGTTGGCTCTGATGTAACTGCCCGGTAAATTTCAACTTTGTCACACAACTACAAGGCCTTTAGGTATATTTATGATCATTGTCAATGGGATACAAAGCGAAGTTTGATTTTATTGATTTCAAATGTGGTTTAGGCAAATGTTCTTTAAAACGTTTCTCAAACGAACGGCCTGTCTGTCCAATTTAATATTTGGGGCAATCATTACAAACTAACTTGTAGACACCAAGTTTTTCACGTATGTTCATATTCCTGTCTTCAATTGCATATTAAATTCAGTGATCCGGAGACTATCTCACAATGAAAAAAAGTCACAATACACGATTAAAATCTATGCACTAAAACTTGAATCAATTGAACAAAGAACATAAGACTTATTTATAATATAACAACTCCAAGAGCTGTAACGTGCTGCCGTCTTGTGAGCCGTTTACAAAACAAATTTATTAATAATAATAAAAAATAAAATGAATTTTTGACAGGTTTTTTTAAAGTTGATTTTACATAAAAAAATATTCCTTTCTATGTAACAATTATTTGTGCTCTTATACCTTCATTAAGACAATAGAATTAAGAAACAAAATACAACATCACTCTATTTCTATTTTTTTTTTTTTTTTTTTATAATAACAAAACAAGGATTTAAATAGTGAACAAATTATTTATTTTCTTCATTGATAAACGTTAAGAAAATGAGTTTATAAATAAGATAGTCTTAACTGTTAAGAAAGTTCGACACAAAAAAGACAAAAACAAAGAAATTGATGATATGATGGTAATTTAACAGAATAGTAAATTATCCCAAAACTACTATCGTTAATGATTGGTATTAACTTTTAAAATATGAGCTCTTATATTTTTATAATTCTTTCTTTATAGATTCTTAATCTTGGTAGGGTATCATGCCGGTATCATCTAAATTTAAACACAATAAAATACAAAATATCGATATATGTAACAAAAAAAAAAAATATCATAACCTAAAACTACAGTACAAATATTAAATGATGATACATCTAAAATTTAATTAGGTAACAAGAAAGTATTTCATGCACAACATATATTATAGTATTTGATACATAGTAATCATATTTAGTATTTATTAGTTTTGAGTCAGAAATATATATATATTTTTTTCTATTAACTTTTAATCACAAATTGGAAGTATTAAAAGATTGGTCTCACCCAGAATTGAGTTCTACACTGTCGGGTTTTTCTTGTTCAATATATATTGAGATTCCTTCCCTTCTTTTATATTATTATTTTTATTAATAGATTTTTTTTGTTTATAGCATGATGTCCCTCTGATATTAATTGGTATATACTTCATATATGAATGTCCTTTAGATTGAAAAGGAGGTACATTAAAATTCACCTTTACTTGATCATACTTTAGGCTATACTGACTAAATACTACCCCTTTGTTGCCACACATTGGCTTTTGTAAAATGTCATATGTTCGTTGCACTTCACTAGTTCTCTGTTTTTATACTTACAATAAATGTTTAAATGTCTTATTTATAATTTGGACAGTAGTTTGTACTTTAAATTACTTAAAAATTATGATATGGTATTTACTCGTTTTGAAAGTTGAGTTAATCTCGTAGAATATTTGAACCAATCAGGTCGATGGCCTCCTTTTGTAAATATGTCACGGATCTTATTAGTTCTTATATTCTAGAGGTTTTCAATTTGCTTGGAAAATCATAATAGGACATAATTTACTTATTCATGTTTGCCTTTCTTAGTTCGGCGTTTTCGCTGCTAGGCACGTTATTGGACTCTTGAAATTATGTAATGTTTCAATATAGCACTTTTCAACTCCCAGAGTCCCTTAAAAAAGTTGATAATTACTATAATTTCAAGAAGAAATTAAAACGGTTGTTGCTGGCAGGTGGTTGTTACTCGCTGGGTGAATTTTTGAGCATGGCTGTGTGCCTTTTCCAAGCAGTTTTTGATACCCCACATAGTTCGTAAAAAAATTTGTATTTATCTGTTTGTATGGATATAACCAGCTAAATTTATTGTTGTAACTTTTTACTCAGTATTTTTTTAAATTGTTTCTTTATCATGATGTAAAAATTTGCATGTACTGTGTTTGGTTAAAGCAAAGTAAATAAATAAATGTAATGAAATTATTATTATAAAATACGGATCACCTACGTGGTGAATGCTAGCACTTTATGCACTTTTTAAAATTGTCTACTGTGTAGACGCTGTGGTACTCAAAGGGTTAATTATTGTATATTTTCTCTACTTTTAGGAACTGATTGTTGTTTAATTATACTTTATGTGTATTTTTCTGATGGATTGTATTTTTGTGTATATGACCTGTTTGATACAAATAATATTTGTCAAGAAACCCATGTTGAATAAATAAATAAAAATTAAATGTTTATTTTCAGGTTTTAGAGTATGCCGAAGACTTAAAGTACTATTGGGTGGATGGTTATGGATATAAAATCAACTATGAACAGGCCTGTCCTGCTATTGGAGATATGATTCAACATTTTGTGTAAGTAGAAATCATACTCTCGATGCATTCAAAATATTAAATCAAAATCTGTTAACATTAAATCATTTTTTATATTTTAGACTCTTGACAACAGTAACAACTCAAATATCTAATATATTTATTTCGTTCTTGGCCGTCAATAATGGAACAGTAAGTAAAACTTCCATCAACGGAAATGACCAGCCAAAATATTTTCAGTATGCTTGTAGTTTTTAATTTCTTTACAATTTTTAAATAGTTAAAATTTCTAATCAAGGGCACCCATGCTAAGGTGGCAGCGGGTTTCCAGCCTCCTAGTTCTCAGGGAAAGAAAAAAAATGTTTATTAATAATTTATAGTCGGTATTACGCAGAAGTGGTTTAGCTCTAGAATATTTTTTGAATGTTATGTACCGTTTTATTTTACACATTATATACTTATATTAGTTTTGTTTACAATAATTCGAGAATGAGCACTATTTTAACTTTTGTAAGAGAGGAATGAAAGGGTGAGAGAGAAGGCTTTCCTCTCAAATGTTTCTTTACGATTTTGGTGTAGCTTGATTGTATGGTTTTTGGTGATGTTCGTGTGAAAATCAGTGTTCTGATGATTAGTTTGTGTTTCAAATAACTCTTAAATATTATAAGGGGAGCAACAAAAGAATTTCTGGCCATCTAATTGATTCTCAGGTAAATTTTTTTTCAAATTTTATTACAATAAATAATAAACGGTACCAGGAACTGGCACATACTTTCTCACAAATACATTTAAATTACTAAACAGATTCACTGTGACTTGTAGGGTGGGGTAGGAGAGTTTTTTTATTAAAGTTGGAGATTAACTAATAAATATTATTATTATTATCTAGAGAGAAAACTATTCGATCGATTTCGAAAAAATTTGCACCAAACACGTCAATTAGGTCTTCATAGATGCACGTAAAATGGTTTTGAAATTTTTTTTTAAACAACCCGCTTTATGGCCAAAAAACCCCCAAAAACAGTTATTATTATTATTAGCTAAACGAGAATTTTTAGAAAGATGCGGGTTTCTGTATATGGTAGGGCACATTAAAGGCTACAAATAAACCAAATTTTATCAAAATCGTTAGAGCCGTTTTTTAATAAAAAAAATAATAACTGATTTTTTGGGGGTTTTTTGGCCAAAAAGGGGGTTGTTTTTCAAAATTGTTCAAAACCCTTTTTCGTGCATCTATACAGGCGTACTGGACATGTCTGGTGCAAATTTGGTTGAAATCGATCGAATAGTTTTCTCTCTAGCTCTGTCTACATACAGACATACATACATACATACAGACATACATACATACAGACAGACAGACATTTTGTAAAAACCACTTTTTTGGACTCAGGGGGTCCCAAAACGGATATTTCCACAAAAATCTCAACATCGATTTTTTTTGCGATCACTATACTTTCTCTATACTATAGTATAGTGAGAAAGTAAAATGAAATTTTATTTTAAAACTAGGCCTAGCTTCGAGCATTTTCAGTTTGATAACATAGGGATCATTTTTCAAAATTATTCAGAGATAGAATTCAATTCAGAAAAATTGTCAAGCGTTTTCGTGTTTGATACCTTAGGGCTGGGGGATGTTTTTTGTTTTCTTTTTTTGTAACATATCTGTAACATTAATGTATTTGGTATATTGGAAGGTGAAACTGTTAAATTATAGGAGAAAGTCTGTGCCTTTTTAGCTACCATTTATTTTATAGAGTAGTCTAGTTATTTTAATAACAAAAGTGAAATTTTCAATAGGGTGAGAACTGGAACTTTTTATGGGTAAAAACTGGCAAACATATGACGGTTAACATTTTAACTACACAGCAAAATTTAAAATTTTCAAAACTTTTCACGGACCCACCTTTCGCTGGGGGGGGGGGGGGTACTCGTACTCCTCCTAATCCCCATACTCCCCAGTCTAGACCTCCTAGGAATTGAGGTGCCTAGTATCAAAATCCGCCAAATCCAATTTTTATGAAAATTGAGTTATTGATAGTTTTTTATAGTTTTTATCATTCTAAATTCAAATAAAACATTTTGTATCAAAACCCGTCACATCCCACTGTAAAATAAAATTAAGTTGAAAATGAGACTCAGTTTCAAAATCCTCCAAGTCCAATGAGGTTAGGCCATATTTGGTTTCAAACTCCGCCAAATCCAAGTCGGCCAATAAAAGCGCCGGTTACTCATGTGACTTCCCATTATGCTCTGCGAGTTGTTTGCTAATTCATAATGCTTGTCAGACTCTCCTCTGTCTTGTTTAGGTATACAAATGTTTTAATTACTTCATTGAACTTTTATTTTTTATAATTAATTTTAATGTTTGTTTCAACTAGATTATTTTCATTAGTACAAAATAGTGTATTTAAAACCAATTAAATTTTAAAGTTTTTTCTTGCTTAGTTACATTTTGTAATAATAATACAATTCAGTTAAATGATTTGCTTAAGTACTTTTAATTCAAATTTAATCTTAATTAGGTTTAAAAAATTTCTAAAAACCCTTCGCAGCCTGCATTAGTTTGTTTCTTGGTTTCAAAAACCGCCAAATCCAAAACTTGGTATCAAAACCAGCCAAATCCGAATTTCATACTTTTATTTTTCTTAATGTTTCAAAAACTATTTCCAGGATTAGTTTCATGTATTGTCACCATAGCTTAATAAAATTAAAGAATTTTTCCAGTATAAAAATAGTTTTATCCGAAAGATTGTTTGTTTGTGATCGTTTTTTCGACTTTGCCAACAAATTAAGTAAGTGGATTTGTCAGATTTTGATACTAGGCGCCTCAAATATCAGATCGGTGCTCATGTTTCCATTGGTTAAAACCTCTCTTCGTTAAAAACTGTTATATAATCCATACCACAACAAGCGATGGAATTTTTTACTCACTCATGGTTGTACTGAGAAAAGAAACAAGTTTTCCCACTTGTAACACATCAACCTTCAACGCTGTTTCTGCCTTCTCGCTTGGGTTTATATTTGACTCGCACATGTATATTGTAGTATTTACTGACACTAAACTACTCGGGTGTATCTTTGCTTTTGTACTAGTTTAAAATAATTCGATCGCGCAGCTGAACCGCTGACATGAGTAAATTTCCAAAATTAAGTTTATAGGGCTATGTTTTCGGGTTTTAACCAACAATTTGGGAAATAGGTCTACTCATGACGGTGCTGCAAATTTGTACGAAATATATTAGTAGAATTTGTTCGCGCCAAAGTCTCCAGCTTCGACTCATGCGCTCCTTCGTTACACTCGCGGGGGGAAAACTTGCTTTGCTAGTTTGCACCTCAATCTTGTGGCCTCGGGTCATGAGCTTCGCTCGCAGCGAAAAAAATCGCTCGTCGGCCTCGGATGAGAAGATACCCCCAAGGTAAAATCCACCACGACATGGCTTTTAACTGGGTACTTTTATGGTATTCACGTTTTGATCGATTTTGAAAGAACCAAGCGAGCTATAAGGTCATGTAAAAAAACAAAATGTGCAGAATAACATCACACATTTATATTTTCAGAAAAAACTAAAAAAAATAATTCTCGTAGGAAAAATCTCAAAAAATAGATACTACCTGTTGTTGGATCTTTTTGGGTAACGAACTCGTCCGAGCGACGTAGACAACCAATATGTGTACCAAATCGGACTTAAAATGCGGCTGCTAGAGTACGAACACATATATTTGATTTTTAATGACACCCCAACACGTGTTCTGGGGACAATGATCGGTGCGCATTTGCTACTCCCGACCGATATACATTTGTTAAATTTGTCACTGCAATAGCTCATTTTTCCTATGAAAATTCGCTAAAACGCTAAGGGCTTAAAAATTTAATTCTAATTTGTATTTACATTTTTTTATATGTTAATTAAATGCTATACCGAAGTACTTATCTTTGTAACTTATGGTTACAAAAATAAAAATAATTTTCTTTTGTTTTTCAGCCCCACGTTGGGAACCATTTTGTAACTTAAGGTTACAAAAAATAAAAAATAGCTTCTTTTGTTTATCAGTCCCACGTTGGGAAAGCCATTTTGTAACTTAGGGTTACAAAAATAAAAATAATAATAATAAATTATACTGTGTAAAAAAAAAAATTGGGGTTCGGTAAAAAATTCAAAA
>JAGFPH010002241.1:51596-67513 GCA_018207615.1 Philaenus spumarius
TATTTCTTATTTTATATCTTCTCTGTGACATGGACGTTAGTGTTACATCTTCTAGTTGTAAAATTTAAGATACAAGTGATGGTAATTTAGAAAGTTGATAAATTACATTTATGTTATCATGTTCACAGAAATACAAGTCTGCCTAAAGCAGTTTTCTACTTTACACATTCAGGAACTTTGCTCAAAGTATTGTCATTTCTACATTTGTATCAAGACAAAGAACCGTTGACCAGTGATAACTTTAGAACAACAAGTAGATTTCGCAAGTGGAGAGTTTCCAAAATTGATGTATTTGGCACAAACCTTGCCTTTATATTGTTCAGGTAAATTATGCAGGTTTGACTTTATTAAAGGTAAAAAAAATACAAACATTAAATGCATTTCAGATACATGCATTACCTTGGTTATGTCTATGTTTTCAATAAGGCCTGATCTAAATAATTACGTTTCTATAAAGTATTTAACCATGGTTAGTATGGCTTCAAGTGCAAGCATTTATGTGTTTATGTCCATGACTCGGGGGGGGGGGGGGGGGGGGCTGCATGTTGATTTTGTATGTTATAAAGAACCACCAGTCTCGACAAAGGTTTGATACCAAGAGTAAATTGTATGCCTTCTATGAGGGGTCTTTACTATACTCTGTATGAAAATTACTTTGCACTGCAGTTGCGAATTGTGAAACCAAAACATAGCGAGCCCGTTCCTCACTAGCCGGCCCCGATTTCAAGTAGCTGGCTCTCTGGGTTAATAAAAAACTACCATTAATAAATCATAAGTTGTAGTATCCTGTATATTATAAAATGTGTTTTATTTCCCCTAGAAAATCCCTTTCTAAAGTATTTGGTTTTAGGCCTAATATTTTTAAGAGCACTGCAATAGTATAAACTAACATTTCTCCTTGACTCTGTCCATTGGTAAATCTTTATGGTGACAAATTTCATTTTTTACAACAAAATCTAAAAATAGTTTGTTTTACACAAAGGCTTACAAAGACATAAAGTTATTTATTTCAAACACCCTTAAAAATAGTTCCTCAGCCACCCTACTCGTTTCTCCTCCCCCTCACCTTAAAAATGAGGTTCAGTAAACATGCAACAGGTTGTAACTCTTACGTCAATCACAGGATATGTATAGTCTTTCTGTTGTGCTTTATTAAATTGTAAGCGCAAACATTTATTTTTGAAAATCAAACCATTACCGTACGTGAAAAACTTATTTTCCTGACCCTCAATTTTGTTTGTCTTACTTTTTTGTGCATCAAATTCTCTACCCCTCAAAAACCGGAGCTGTGGGCAAATGCCCAGTTGACCCGTTTGTAAATTGGAACTTGCGCACTAGTAAAAGTAGCCAAGTAACAATGGTGAGAATGCTGGTGGCTGAATTTGGTGACGAATGATGTGAATTAAAATTTGATCAGTTTAGCCATGAAACAAGATCTTACAGTTGTCTCAATAAATTTGTATATATTATGCTTTTAAAGTTGTGAAGTCCTTATTAAATCTCCCTGTATTGTGCAATTAATAGGTATATTGTTATGGGCTGAGAAAATTATCTCTCTAACCCTGAAATTCCTTTGCCTTATCAGCTGGTGTGGTAGGTTTTTGATAAGTACAGGTTACCAAATTACGTTAGTCTCAATAGCGGCTCGTTCTATAGGTTCAGTGAACCCCCAAGCAAATTGCTATAATAGCATAATATTTTAACGACTATAAATATTTAGTACTTGGTTTCATAAATCCAATAATATAGAGCGAACAGTTGTTAAAATATGACAGGGAGTTACAACGGGCGGCTCTAGAAGCGTCGTTAAAGCGGCCAGTTCAACTCAAAGAATGAGCCTCCTGGCCTGGGCCGGGGGTACAGGGAAGCGGAAGGAGAATTGTAAGTTTAACAATGCTTGCCGCTGCAGTCTACATGCAGAAACTCCCCCACACGAAGCTATTGTAGTTCATAACTATAGTGCTTAAACAGCGTTGTTCCTTTATGTGTTTGTTTACATCCATGATTCTTAGGTTATGCCATTTGAATTGGATAAAGTTTAATGATGTTCATATACTTTTGTATTCCCACACTATGCAGAAGTGTATAAATGTTTGTTGGAAATTTGAGAAGAAGTTTTAATGACACTGGCAAGAAGTTTTTGTTTCCTCAACAGTAATGACCAGGCGAGGCAGTAGTGATCCGTTATTAACAAACTCTTGGTAGTAAGAATAGTTAAACCATTTTTCTTAGATTCAAGTTGTGTACATTATCTTGTTACAAATTGGCGATGAAAAGTGCCTAAACAGGACTAAAATTGGCCTATTTGTGCAAAACTTACAAATATAATTAAAAATAATTTATAAATGTTAAAAAATAATTTTCTCCTGTTTTGATAAAATTACTATATCAAAGCCCACTAAAGAATACCGTTGCGAGGCGGCCAATAGGATGGGCGCACAGCGTTGCCATATCTGCTAGCCTCCTGGTATTTACCGCTCGAGGCTTGATTGCACAGTTTAAAGAATTATAAATGCATTGAGTCAGCCGCAGTCAATTAGAAGAGTGGGAAGAACGTGACAACATCGCACTTCGGCGATTGGAGCGTTCAAGGTCTCGATGTACACAAGCCCGTCCCTCAACGGTATTCTTTAGTAGGCTTTGATATAAGCAATTAAATTCAATAAAATTAATTTACCCCCTCCCCCCAGTAGGCTTGAATCCCCAAACTAATAAATTCACCAGCCGCCAATGATTAGTCTCAAAAATATAATGTGAAAGTGCTTAGGATTATTGCTTGTACCAATTATTATACAGGCCAATGACATTTCCAGGTGCGGTGAAGAAGATAAAGTATTGACATTACATCAGGAACAGCCCGTTACTTTGCCAGGATGTCCAGAAAATGAACTTTGTCCTCTCAGCTTAATATTAGAGCTTTACAAAAATAGCTTTGAGCACTCATGTAACTTTGAACAAATGTGTACATTATAATTTGTCACATCGCTAAGACATTATTTTTTTAATTAAATATTACTAGTGAGATTATAATGTCAAAAATTTTGCAAAAGCTATTAACCCAGTGATTAAAATATATTTAATTTTAATGTTAACATTTTTGTTTAAAGAAATAAAAAATTTGAGATTATTTGTATAGTTTAATTTATAAATTATCAGTATTAGTTATTAAAATTAACTACGAGTTGTAATATTAGTTAACATAGGCTATTTATGTATTATATAAGATTTGTATATAAAACAATTTAGTTTCTATCTAACCAACCACTTTGGTTTTTCATAAATTAACATTTTGTTAAGCAACGCACATAATTTAAATACTGTATATTATAACATGTATAAATGCAATTAATAAAATTATTTTATGTATATTTTACTTAGAGGTAATATAAAGAACATCTTGTAGAAATTCCCTCTCTCTTACTTCATAAATCTAGTTTTTTCTTTCTTTTGATACAGAACAACAAAAGTGAGGCTTTATACTATTCCATGTAGTTAAGCTAGGGTTTAGTATTTTGTTTAAGAGAGTTTCAAGATTGTCCTCAACTCCTAACGGATAGTTGGTAGAACTCCGATGAAATAGATAATGCAATATTATATGATAAGCCATGAAGTGTTTGCCCCACGTTGGAAACACCATGCCAAAGGCACCTGCATATGGTGTCACTTTATATTGCAACAGTTTACAAGATTAAATTAACATTTTAAAATGTTGGGTTTGATGAGTGTGGAATAGGGATACCAAACATCACTGAAACTTCATTATGCTATGTCATGTGCGATAGTAGCTACGGCCTAGGCTAAAATTAGGCTATTTAGTTTCACTATCAAGCTAAAACTAATTAATTGCAGAAAACATGTTATAAATCATTTTAACAAGAAGGATTATTTATAGAAAATTTCAGATATCTAGTTTCTAATCCAAATCAAACGTTAAATAATAAATTCGTTTTACCTGGTGTTTTGTCTATTTAGCACATATTTGAAGGCACTCTATTAACTAACAATGATTTAGTCACTAACTATTTGTGCATTTGGTTGAATTAAAAAAACTAAGGCTGTGTGAAACTTTGTCAGGGTAGACGCCGAGTGAAGTCAAAGAAAATGGCTAGGCAATGAATGCGTCTTAATTTCTGCTTAGCAAGAAGAAGACCTACAGAGCAGTGATGTGGTGAATTGGTACACTAATTGTTTGACAATTCCTGCTATTTGAAAGGTATACTCCCGCAATGCATGAAGGTTAATGATTTTGCGTTATATCGGTGTAAGGTTTTTGTGAACGTTACAATCTCCGATATGTCTGACCCAAACCGCACTGTTCAAGCACTGCTAATTACGTATAATTTTCCTTTGTTTTTAAAATAATAATAGTACACCTGTATGATTTCAAATAATAATCGGCAGCCTACTTCCCAAAAAGTTTTATACCTTACAACTTTTTATCGAAGATCATAAGTGTGCATTACTGTTTTTGATAATTTTTTTTCAACACATCTTCCAATGTTAATTTTCAAGGTTTTTTATAAGTTCCGTTTTTCAGAAACCAGTGCCAGACATCTCGCTGCACCAGAATCAAACGTTTTGCTACATTAATTATAATAATTAGTATTCCTGGCAATGCTTCGCCAAGTCTTGATACACCTCAATATAATTTAAATGGATTGCTATATCAACGTAAAACCTCTACCATACCTATTACATCACTTTTTCTGGTGTTTGGGGGGTTAAAAATGTTTCCCCCCCTTTCGAAGGGTGTAACTTTCATTTTTTAAATGGCAACCCCTATCTTGTGAGCATAGCGAACAAATGCGTTAGCTGATTTTTATTCATGGTTTTTAAAGGGCTTTCCAATGATATGTTACAAGAAAGGGGTTGCCATTTAGAAAATTAAAGTCAGCCCTTTACCCCTCCCTCCCCCCTTCCAAAGGAAGGCAACATTTTTAACCACCCTTAAACACCAGAAAAGTGTTACAATAATTAGAGTAGAGGTTTTACGTTGATATAGCAGCAATCCATTTAAATTGTAGGTGTATCACGACTTATTTTACACTCTGTATATTTAGATTAAACATAGAAACAGAATTAAATTACAAACCATTCTCCTGTAATTTATACGATCCCAATTTTCTACTAATGGTACATGTTGTCTTCTTCTTTATGACTTTTTGTTTTTTAAACGATTCCGTATACACGTCAATCGGGACGAAGAGTACACGACAGTTTTCACACTTGTCCAACAAATGTCATGGTCGTGTAAACGATAAAAAGGTGGTCTTATATTTCATGTCGGAGTCAGTTACACGACAGCCGGGTAGGTGTGAAACAAGCCTAAGGGGTAGAGGATAAAACAAATTACTTTTGGAACATCTTGATAACAATCGCTTCAATTTGACATATCATACATCAAAACAGGCCGAGAAATAAAATTGTGGCTGAGCTTACAAAAAATTCCTTAGGGAATTAAGAAGTAAGATAAGTATTGTTTTTTTAGATAAAAAGAAATTTATTTTATTTTACTTGTCTGCATATTATTGACTTTTTATTTACCCTCAATTAGTTTTTTTTTTATTGTCTGCTTACAATATTTTATAAGCTTCAAAAATGTTAAATTTTGTAAAGCTTTGTTAACAATGCTTTTATGGAAATTGCACACGTTACAGTGTGTCACTAATTATTGTACATAGTTTGTCCGCAACTCAGAAGCAGTGTTACATAGTCGCGTTACCTTGTGCTTATGTAAGTTTACGCAGTTCAAGGGAATAGCCCGTGGGAGGATCCTCCGCATTACCCTTCTAGCTCTGCACGAGTTATTTTCATTGGACAGGTAAATTTCGGTCAAGCGGACAACTGCGCAACAGTTGACACTGAGTTACTAAAAATAGAGGTCGAATTAATACCTAATTTGTAAGACAAAAGGTTACAAAAACTGTGATTTAAGAACAAGAGCTAGGCAGGAAGTTCATAAACTTAATCCAAATTTTAGTGACATGGGCATAGAAAGAGAAAACTAAGCGTGACTAAGTTATTTATTAGAAATTAAAAAAAAAAAAAAACAAGTTAGTAAAATTGTTAACTGTAGACGATATTTTTGAAATACAAAACTTAGAATACAATAATTTTATGATTTGAACTTTCTTAATTACACAACATTATAAACATATGAATTGACTTTAATGGACCTTTTAAATTGCGGTAATACATAACAATTCTAATGGAATGTTACGAAAGTATTGGTAAAATTAATTGTAGTACGGAAGAAAAATATATGCATGTACTTACATTTTTGTTTTTGTAAAACACTTAACATTAAATCAACCATAAAAATATTATTACCATACTTTTATACAAACATTTTAAAACAGTACTTTAGTAATGGTGTTTAACACAGATTCTTCACAACTAATGCGTTTATTTACTCAAACATGTTTTAACGACAATTTCGCCATCTTCGGCGATGCACAAGCTACAATAATTAAACTACAACTTATTGTAGCCAGTTCATCGAAACATGTTTGTGTAAATTAATTTATTAATAATTGTGAGAATCTGTTCAAGTTTTATGCTGTCCAGTATATAATCTCATAAGTCAAGTAAATACTTAAATCAACATTCACCAACTAATGATAAGAGAACGTTCTTGTAAGGTCCAGTCACTTCCTCCTGAAAATAAAACATAATTTATTATATATTAAAACATTTTAAAATTCGGAGCACAGCAGAAATACTGTCAGGAAATCATTATAATTTTGATTCTTATTCCTAAAATTATATTAAAATAAAATAGAATATAAAATATAGGCAACTGCTTAGGAATCAAGTTTCTTTAATGTCAAAGTAGAGTTTTAGATCTTTTAATAGAAAAGTGAACCTCCCCACAAAGGATAAAAGAAATGGAGAGGATGGATATCTCGAGCACTAACTTTAAACTTAACTAAGTTTCATGTAAGCTTAAATTTATAAAAAAAGGAATAACTTATTTTAAATAATTCAATAAATGCAGTGGATTGCTCATGGATACTTGTTTCGTCCCCCTAAGCAGAAACCTTTCTGCATCGGTTGATGGTAAGACGAAAAACTTTCTGCGAGAGCGGACGTTTTAGTAATAAATTAATCATAGAGGTTTTATAGGTGAATAAGTAAGCAATCAGCACATGATCAATTCTTTGTGTATATTGAACTAAGTCATTATTTAAATTTCTATAAAATACTTTATAAAATTATAGATGTGCCTTAAAACTTCTTTAACCCTCCAAGTGGCATGGTTAAAGCTAAAATTGAAAAACCTGTTTTTAGTGTTTTGCAAGCATATTTTTAAAAATTCGCCAAAAATAGTAAATGAACCCCAATCCAAAGGTGTTCCATAGCTTTTTTGTAGAAGAAACTTCAAAGAATTCAAATATGCTACTAAAAATTAGTTTCTTTTGAAATTGTAAAAGTTATTAGCTTAGAAAGCAAAAAATGTTCAGAAACGGAAGGGAAAAAACAAAAGTTTTGTAATTTAGTTCTAAATATAAATGTGTAAAAATATATTTCAATTTCAAAAATTTTCAGTTGAAAATAGCAATTTTTATGTTCCAACTACAAAAACGCTAAAAAAATAGGTCTATTTTCAAAACAAATATTCCTATATATTTTTTCCTCCAAAATGGAATTTTATTATATCAAATTGCAGAGAATAAATTGTAGAATTGAACTGTAAGATTGGAAATTACAAATAACCTTACATTTTCTAATCAGATACAACAGAACGAACAAAAATGTATAAACTTTGCACGATTTTTACCAAAAATCCTATAAACAAAGTTGTATAATTTTGGAGAAATATTTTTTTAATTTTTTCAAGATATACAACAGTTGTAGAAAATAGTTATAAAGAGAAATGTGTAACAATATATTTCAATTTCAAAATTATTTAGTTGAAAATACCAATATTTATGTTCAAACTACAAAAAACGATAATAAAACATGCCTATTTTCAAAACTAATAGGCCTAGGCTATATATTTTCTACTCCAAAATGAAATTTTATTATACCAAATTGTAGAGAACAACAGAACGAACAATCCGGTACAACAGAACGAACAAAAATGTATAAACTTTCCATGATTTTTACCAAAAATCCTATAAACAAAGTTGTATAATGTTGAAGAAATATTTTTGTAATTTTTTCAAGATATACAACAATTGTAGAAAATAGTTAAAAAGTGAAATAATATCATACACTTAAAATAAAAAAAAAAACGCATTGCGATCATATAGCCTAAGCGTAAATCTGTCAAATTTAGGTTAGGTTAGGCACATTGCTAAATATTAGTATTATGTCAAAAAACCACTACACATCCGATCAATTTCTGATAACCTTTCAATAACTCTAGGCCTATCTGCCATTTTATCAATACTGTAGGCCTATTTATTATTTATAAAAAGTTTATACAATAGTTTATAGGCTAAATAAATTTTAGCCTAGGCTATCTGCAAAAAATAAAACAAAACTCACTATTTAGAACACACTATTTTCAACACTTTATAAACATAATTTCACTAAAAAACACAATAACCCATTCTACACTTATTTATTTATAACTGTAACACAATATAACACAGTTTTATAAACTATAAACACTTTCAATTCAGTAAAATATCAAGAGAAAAAATACTTGCATGTAATATAATTGTTAGGTAACCGGCTTGGAAAACGGCGACCGTAAACTCCTAAAATCGCGTGATTCTCAATTCAATTTGTACCAACCTAATATGACAAAATTATTTGAACTGCACATTGACTAAAACTTTGGAATTTTATCTTTAAAACTATATATTACACATCTTAGCAATAAATCGATTTCTGATAGTAAAAATCGATTTAAAAAATGCTTCCTTATTGGCCCAATCTTGACCAATGGACAAGCATTTATTCTAAATTCTGTATGTCATAACCGATTGTAGTCACAGATGATTTAAAAATACCACTTGAAAGATAAAAGTCTAATGAATCCAATGCTGTGATGATCTTTGTGACAATTGACAACTGTGAGGAGTTGCAGACAGTTGAAAATGATAAAGTTTTACGTTTTTAACATCGCGATGTCGCACGGAAAACAGCTGTTTGACATTCTACAATTTTGAAACGATGATTACGTATGTAAAAATACGTTTTACGAAAAAGTTTTAAATACAAAAGTTAAAGTTTAATTCATTTTCTTTCCAACGGTGCCGGTTTTATTACGATTGGATAATTCTAAGTGAGTTAATTAATCGAAAATGCAAATTCTCGCTAATTGTCGAAATAGCTGCATCTTACGCCTGAGAGACTTTGGGCAGTCTGCCACTGGGAGGGTTAATCCTTAATTTTACTTTACATTTTCTTATATTTTGAATTAAGGCAAGGAGTCATTCAAATCTTCTTGGATTCTCCTTACATATTTGGACATTACTGCTTGGGGCATTAATTTATTTTTTGAGACTGGTTTGAATATTGTTGTAATACTGATTCCCATATTTCTGACATTGGGCAAGTTTCAAAAATAGTCTGTTTCTTTTGAAACCAGCAGGAGGTCTAAAGCCATTATGTAAACCAACATATTAGTAGTGCCAATTTCTTCAAATGAAAAATCGCTGGCAGCAGGGCTTTTCATCATTACATTGGTAATAACCATCGATGTATAAACACACTGGATCGCTGGCTGCGTGTATTGAAAACGGTCCGGCTGGCCTAGCCGCTTCCCCCACCACTGGAGGGCAGCAACAACACGTGAAGCATTCAAAGTTAATGCAACGCTCACAAATGTTTTAATTTATTTTGCTCAGCTTCAACAACGGCACCAAACATTATTTATAAAATAATCATTTTAATTTCTAAACAATATTTAATTGTTATACAGTATGTAACACTTATTTTTATAATAAACTAGTGGACCCAGCAATGCTTCGCTATTGCTTGATTTAATTTAAAAGTTAGTAAAGTTATTCCATTGATTTAAGTGATCGAATTGTAAGCTCTCAGTGTAAGCTTTTTTCCAAAGCCAGTTTGTGTCTTAACTGTAAGTCGAATTTAAAAACTAATATTTTGCGGGTAGCAAATTAGATTTTCAACAAAATAGTATTCTTGATTTTTTCCGTATCTCAAACCATAAGCTCACAAAATGACCGTAAACTTCAAATTTGTAAAAAAATCGTCCAAGTTTTTGTATTTCAACCATTTAGTCAACACGTTTATTCTAAACTCATTCAAAAGTGTTCCATAGCTTTTTTGTAGATAAAGGTTTAAAGAATTCATATATGCCAGTTTTGCAAGTAAACAAAATGATTGAAGTAAAATTAACAAAGTTATTAGCTCAAGGAACAAGCATCCTATTACTTTAAATGAGCAATTCTTGTATCTATCTTTGTTTGTATCTGTCGTGGATCTCGAAAACGGCTGTAACGAATTCAAAGAAATTTTGTATTTAGGTGTAGTATTGATTTTTAAGTACACCCATATAGTTGTATTTCGTGTAAAAACGCAATTTTTTTAGAAAATCTAATTTAAAAGTTGAAAAATTTTAACATAGGGTCTTATGGGTGCCATGTTGGTTACAAAATTACAACGAAATAGTAAATAAAGCAATCAAAACAGCTGTTTATAAACAAGCCATGAGATTGAGTATTATCCTAAATCAGCTGTTCATTGGATAGTTTTTAATTACTATTAAAAAACAATCTAATTTATACTGTTTTAGCACGTTAGAATTAGAATAAATTGTTCTGATTTAACAATTTATTTTATAAAAAAAGTAAACTTGGCAAAAATGGATAAATTCTAATAGTCAATTTTGTAATATAGGCCTGGCTCATTTCTGAAACATAGTATTGAGGTTATGTTTACTACTGTATATTTAGTCCTGGTTTCAAAACATTTGTTGACAGAAGATAGTAGAACTAGGACTAAAATCGTAATGAAAGTTTCTCATGTTTCTAAAGCATGTATTTGAGGTTATAATTAATCTTGTAATTACCGTTAATATATTTAAGCCTGGTTTCATAATTTTACAAACCAATGTACAAACGAGCCAAAGATTAACGAGATTCATTAGCGAATTTTCCAACTGCGAGCGAAGCGAAGCGTCCAGGGGCAGAGCTCCTAGTGTTTAGTAACGAAAGGAAAAGTTCAACTTTAGGCCTATATAAAAAGTAGTAAACATTTTTTGTAATTTTTTTCATAAATGTAAAAAAGTTTCGTAATTTAGTTCTAAAATAGAACTGTATAAAAGTATTGATCAATCTCAAATTTCTTATTTTGAAAACACCAGTTTTTATGTTCCTACTACAAGACTGCTAACAAAACTAGGCCTGTTTTGAATAGTAATTTAGGAATACTATTTCCTCTGCCCAAAAATGACATATTATTATAAAAAAGTGTAGAGGATAAATCAAAGAATTGAACTGTATATAACAACAACGTGTATCACTGTCCATCTATCACGCTGCCCACCGCTTGTCTAGCCATCCAGTGGAGGGGGAAGCTCCACGCCGGCCGGCTCGTTTCTCGAACCTTTCCGACTACTCAGCGCGCAATCCAGTGTGTTTATACATCGATGGTAATAACAGACCCCCAGCTTTCACAAATAGCTTCTGACACTGGAAGGAGAGTACTTATAAAAAAATAGGAGTTATAGAACAATTATTATGCCCATCATCTGTCTCTATGTTCATTGATGAAGTACTTGCCTCAACTCGCCGATTAGGCCAATATCGATCACAATTTCACCACTTTTTTTCTGTCTTCTTTTATTTTTCCTCGGACCCGTCGTTAATAAAAACTTGTTATTATCTCCGCTGGTGGTAGATTTGTACATAACTGCATCACCCTTATGCTATCTCAAATAATGAGTTTTAAGATTTTGTAAAATGATTTTTTTTAGCAACTGTTCCAGAAGCAGCCATGTTCTAAATGTTTTCAAGTCACGCTTTACGCATCAATAGCAATCCTCATCTTGATGGGCTAATCGACTATTTAAACTAGTAGTTTATTCGACTAGTCCCTTATGTAATCGTTAGTTGGTTGATATGGACGGACTAGTGGATTAACAACCGTAAGCATAATGATAGTCGGAATTTCATTTCAAATGGACCGACTATAGAAAAAGATGGACTAGTGTACAAATGATAAGTATTTACAGCTAGAACAGAGATGATAAAATAGTAATAATTGTACTAGTCGAAAAGATCGAGTTAAAATTTTCGTTTATGATATTGATGGATCCATACCAAATTTTTCGATTCTCTATACCTATAAACAAAATACAACCAGTAATTCAACTAGGCCTAATTATTTGTAATAAATACAATCTTAGCGTATGTCCGCTAATAAATCGATGCCCGAATACAATTTGTGCCAACTTTCTGAACTACCATTGTTGAAATATTATTTAAAATACAATGACGATGTAAGATCTCCAACTTCCCAAAGTATAAAATAATATAGAATAGGACCATAAGTCAATTTTAGAAAGAGAGCATTTTTATTTTTGAATTTAACTTAATTTATATTACAAATGTTTTTTTAGAAAGAGAGCTTAATAATTAGAAGCATTTTAACGTAAAGGAAATAAATATAAAAGGGCAGACAATTTTAAAGTACATTTCAGTAGAATAAATAATAAAGGCAGACAATTATTAAAATCAATTATATTAAATTTAAAAGTAGGGTTTGAGAAGATAGACAGTCTATGTACTAACGCCAAGACGCGGAAATTATACGAGTTTCAAGACGCAGTTAGAAAAGCAACGTCCAAAAGTCTAGACGAGATAAGCGAACACCTGCAAGCCAATTCCTGGAGAAACGGCCTACGTGCGTTCACACGCAAGATCCACAGGGATTGCTTTGGTAAGCAACCAACGTATCTGACGAAATATGTCATCAGACGTTTTCTGATTGGTGGAGAGGGAATAGACGCCGGCTGAACGTAGCGGTTGAAAAGAACGCTAACGGCACTTGTCAACGGGAAGCCAGGCAGTGAACGTCGCTAGAAGTGTTGCGCGTTATACTGTACGTTGTGCATTAACAGTTTAATCATGTAACATTTATTATTTTTAAACTACAAGTACAAAGTAGTATCTCATCGTCAAATGGTGTATAGTGCGATCGCTTAAGTTAATGTGACAGTAAATCGGACACGACAATGAACTAGACTACAGGAGTTTTTGCGCGTGCGAGTGGGGTTTTCTTTTTTAAAATTAATAAGTTTGTGGTCTGCTTTTCGTAAGTACAGTGCACTTAAAATTCTTTTTTTTTTATATAAATCACCAGCTCTCTTTAAATTTATAATCTATAATTTGTATGTATTTGAATTTATTTTTCTTTGTCGTATATTTTATGATATTAATAAATGTCAAAGGTAATTTCTAAATCGTCTACTTTGTTTGGCCTAATCTGATCCTTTTCACCATATATCAATCAGGTCATTGAATTCACTACCCGAGATAAAATAAAACTAAAAATAGAGTTTTGCAAATCAAATCAAGTTTATATATATATTTCTTTATTTATTATTTGTAAGCAGAGCATCTTACAAATTGGCGCAGCCAACTTTAGATCTCGTCAATTATAGAGACTTTAAACTTACAAAATGGCGCCCAACGTGGGGCCTAAATGATAAGGTGAGGGGGTTTCGTGAAGGTAAAACAACGTGGATTATTTAGTTTAAGAAAGGAAATATTACAATAAAACAAAGAAATGGCAAGTAATTCAGGGGACAGTGGGTTTGACTCCGAAGTAGTAAATGCCAACTCTACAGAGTTGGATGGAGTGGCACAAGATAAGTTAGGCCTAGGGGTGGTAATTAGCCTAGAAGGTACACTAGACAGTAAAGATTCTTTTGTAGAGGTAGAGACAATTCAAGATAAAATTAAATCAGATAAATTAGATGTAGGCCTAATGTTACAAATGTTAATGCACAAATTTGAAGAAATTAAAGATACACTAAATGAAAATTACAATTACAAAAAAAAATTTGACTCTTTAATTGAAAATAACTTGCGATTAAATCAAAAAATTAACACTCAAGAAAATAAAGAAAGTAATCAAATTGAAAATGACACAGTTAGTCTGGTTAGTGAGATAAATGGTAAATTAGTTGTAGCTAATGATATGGTGGTTGACATAGATATCCAAGTTGAACAAAATAGTAGAATGGAAGCAGAAATTGTGAATAGGCCTAATTATAATAATAAAGTAGTGGAGGTTAGTGTTAAAAGCAACAAAAACGATATAGTTAGAGATAGTGGTAGAGTCGAAGGTGACCAAATAGGTAAAGACTTCGTAGATGGTTTATGTAATGCTGGATTTACTAGTAAAGTAGTAGAGGTTATGTTAGAGGAAAACATTGGGGAAGTAGGTTTGAAAAATGTAAAAGTAGGAAACAAATTTAAGAAAGTGAAAGTAAATAGCCCTAGGTATAGTTTTAAAGTGAATTTAGAAGAATTGTTTGACTTGTATATTAGTGAAAGTATTGAGAATAATGTAGAGAAAATTTTGGAAATATTAAGGAAGAGTGGTAAACAAAAGAAATCTAAATGGGATTATAGGTTTGGCTATAGGAAAGTAAACTTCTACGGAAGGGTAAACAAAAGAAGTAAGCGTAGGTTAGGCCTACATGTTTTGAAGATGCCGGAGAGGAAACGTAAGAAAGATTATGAACAAGAAAGTTTGTCTAAAATACTGAAGTGATGTAATAAAGAGGCGTAAAGAAAAATACGCGTAAGAAGGTTGAATTAAGGTAGTGGTGTTATTGTACAGTTTGGATAAAATAAATTATTTCTAAATGGTGGCGCTAAGTAAATTTTGGACACATAGCGTAGGAATAAATAAGTTGTTTTTTAGTGATAGTTGATAAATATGGTAAGGAAGTTTGACTTAAAGAATACTAAAGTGAATTTTGAATAAATAGGTTGTTTCTAAAAAATAATAAATGGTATAATGAAGGCAATTTTAAATAAAAGTTAATAAGGAAATATAATTTATAAATGGAGTTTTAAAAGTTTAGAATCTTAAATAACATATTTGAGTGGGGGTAGAGATGTTTTTTGAAAGCAAATTAAGTAAATGGTAATAAGTAATTAAGAGGTTTTATCCAAAAATGGATTATTGAATAAATAGTGTAAAGCTAAAAAAGGAGTCTGCGTCAAGTCATCAGAACATGGAATTTAAGCAAAATAGATTTCAGAAGAATTAATTGGAGGTTATGTCTGCGACTAAAAGTGTTGTTGTTTGAGGAATAGTTAGAGGTTACGTCTGCGAGTTTAGAAGCGAATGCTTCGCCTAGGAAGTTCTCCTATGGTTATGGTATCTACGTGTTTTTGAAGAAAAAGTCTTCGTACAGGAAGCTCTCCTATAGTTATGTTTCTGCGAGTTTTTAATGGGGAATCATCGTTTGTTTATGAAGAAGTTTGAAGTTAATTTTGAGGTTAGATAATTTTGCTGAAAGGAAATGAAGATTTCAAGAATAGTAATGTTAGTTTGAAGACAAATAAAATCGACAAGGACTCTAAAGTTGGTGTATACTGGAATTTAAAGATTAAAAGTTAAAATAAATGTTATTTAAGAAAGAAAATGAATTAAAGGAAGTTTTTAATAGATATTGGAAGTATAGGCTAGGCCTAATAAAGTTGAAATTGCCTGAAAATACAGATTTAAGAAATTTAAAAGAATGAAACAAGTTTATTGATTTAAGTTAAAGAAGAATAGTTCATTTTTTATAAAGTAAATATTTAGAAAATACATAATTGATAATTTTGTGACTTATAAGGTTATTTGAGTTGAGGTTAAATATAGATGTATTTTAATTATAATAAGTTAGTTGAGTTGTACCAGTTATCCCTTTGATCGTATAGGGAGTCGCTAGTCAGCGTGTATTTGCACCGACTTAGTAAAATTTTGGAAGA
>JAGFPH010002241.1:67613-82438 GCA_018207615.1 Philaenus spumarius
AGATTAAGAGAAAAAAAAATATAGGTGGCGCTGAAGTCTAAAAACGTCACATAATCTAGTTCTTTTGTTAAATTTTGTTGTGATCCAACACCGCTGACCTGTTTCTATAATGATTCTATACTACCTAAACCCTTTTAGTATGATTGTGTGGGAGGCGACCTAGGTTTTTCGCCTTTAAAAACCAAAAAAAAAAAAAAATTATTGTGTGGCCTTTGTTATGGAGCTACATAAAAACAACCTTTCACTTTCAAAGATCAGAACAGAAGAAAACAAAAAACCCTGTTTCTTAACTGGAAATTGTCTAGGCAGAACCTCTGATTCCTCGATTTCATGATTGTTCAATTTATACGTAACGTCCACTTATTACTGTCTTTTCTAAGACCATAGATTTCTATATAGTTCTTTACATAGACATCATTCACATAGTCCCTATGGGAATGTTCACTGTTCACTCTTTATCTGTTCCCTGAAATTGTTTTATATTGTCTATGTTTACATTTATTTATTTTAAGCTCTTTCATTAAACTAAACACTTAATCTAACTATCTATTATATGGTCTTGACTGGAAGTATATTCCTTTGATCAAATTTAAGACATTACAAACCACTTTGTCATTAAATTTTACAATTTACCTAGTCAAAAGAGTAAATTTAATTTTTGTTTATTTACAGCAGGCAGTCGACATTTACATAATAACATATTTATTTATTAAAAAGTATAAGAACAATATGTCCTAGCAGTGCTTAAAAATATACTTTACTCTACTGATGGGTGCCCGATAAATTCATTTATGGAATAATTCTTTCAAATATTTTATTGATTCTTTTTTGAAAGTCCTCTCCTCCGCAATTATTTTAAGTCTTTTAGGAAGACTGTTATGAAGGATAGCCCCCGAAATTACTGGTGATTTACTGGTTATAACAAGTCTGTGGCGTGGAACAATTAAATTATTTGTTTGCGTGGTTTTGTAATCACTATTTTTTTGTTCTACTTTTGAAAGAAATTTAGAAAAGAGAACCACCGCCAAAATATAGTCAGAAGGGAAAGTCAGAATGTAAAATTTTCCAAAGCGAGGGCGGCATGCATCTTCAGGTTTTTTTACCGAAAAATAGCCCTTACTGCATACTTCTGTACTCACAGCGTTAGACCCTTTGATGCATTTCCCCATACTGCTGTCATATTACATGTGATAGTAAAACGGACCATAAAGGTAGAAACACACTACCGTCATGTCACGTGAGCTCACGAGATGTCATACTGTCGTGATATCATGCTAAGAAGTACACTGCTGTCACGCATCATTACCGTGAAACTACTTTCTCGATCATTTCTTTGTTAGTCCTTGCCCAATATGAAGTAAAAAGCTAATAAAAGATAATATTTTTAGGCCCATCTTTATTTTGTTATATTATAATAATGTAGACCTATATAGATACAAAATTTTAACAAATAGGCCTACAGTTGTATAAAATCATATTTAAATTTTACAAGACTTGACTATTTTATAATACCGGTATTCAAACATCAATATGGAATAGAAAGGAAATTAAAACATAATATTTTCATTTTAATTTGACATACAATAATGTATATTATGTAAAAAATATTTACAAATAAGCCAACAATTTTATAAAATCATACCTACGTTTTCAAACATAAGACTATTTCATAATAGTAGCCTAAATATTTAAACCATTTGATTTATCAATATGAAATAAAAAGCTAATAAAATATAATATTTATTTTTATCTTTCTTTTGATATATAATAATATTGCCTATATAAATACAAAATTTTACTAGGCCTAGTGTTTTTGAATTGGGAATCCAAGGGCAATATAGTTTAACTGAACTGAATTGAAAATATGTGAGCTCATGTCTCCTGAAAGTGTGGGAACCCAGATATTTATCACATGAACTCATATGTGAAGTCTGTGACGTTATGTCCGTGATGTGAGGTGACAATAATGTATTTCTAGTCCATTGAAATACGATTCAAAACAACATCCCACACTTTTAGCCCGTGACGTGAGATGACATGACATCACGTGAGCTCAAGTGACTTGACGGCAGTGTGTTTCTTCTACCTTCCAGAAACTTTACATTTTAACTTAAGTCAGCTGATAGTCCGTCCAGTATATCTATTGCAATATGTGACAATAGAACTCATATTAAATTAAAAACAATGTAATAAAAGAATAACCCATAAAGAAATTAGACCTTAATTTATTCAGAAAGTTGTAAACAAAGAACAGCTGTCGATTCAACCTAAAACTTGTCTAAAACACACAATATTATCCTAGAACCAAATATTTTCAAACCTTTTTCATTAAAGAAATATGGAAAACAAGAGTCTTTGGGACATTATAATAGTGTTATTTTTAATTGTCTTCGGCCCAGAAACAATACGTTCTAAAGCACCCTGAATATTTATTTTTTTTTAGGTGAGGAAAAAGATGGAATAGATCATAATGTCTACAGTAAGATATTATCCCATGAAAGCTTTGACGAGCTGAAGTCGGTGATGGAAGAGTATAACAAAATAGCACGTCGAACTTTGGAACAAACAATTAAGGCTGAAGTGACAGGACCTCTACGTGATGCATATATGGCTGTTGGTAAGCATGAATCAAAACACATGTTTAATTTAATAAAAGTTTTAAAATTCAAAACCGAATAATGTTAAATTATTTGATCCAACAAACTTTGAAGCAATTTGAAAGATAAATTTCCACGGTTGTAAGTATTATTTACAGGTTCTTGGCCTTCTTAAACTAATAAGTAATTTGTTTAGCTTTGACAAACAGCATAGCATGTCCTCAAAAAGAAATAAAAAAGGGTGTCCCATGAGAAAGTTTAAACTTGAATTACGCGACAACAATTGATGCTGAAGAGAGGTCTCGATCGACGCGCCCAACATTTGGGTTTAGTAGTCATGATGTAGTGTTGGACGGGAGCAATACGTGCTTTTGCGATAGAAGTTTATATCAAGAGTGGTGATTGCTACGCTACAGCCCTTCGGAAGTTTTGTTCTCAATACAATATTCGAAAACTGATACATGTCCCAAGTGCTAAGTGGATCAAGAAGTTCTATGAAGCAGGTTGAACCATCAAAAAACCCATTTTAGGACCCATGCATATTGTTCAACCAAAGAAAACGCTCATCGGGTGAGTGATTCAGTCCTTGCAATCCACAGGTACAGTGCTGAAGCATTCGGCCATTTTGGGTATCTCTAAATCGACTGTTCACGTAATTATGAAAATGATTCTGTTTTAAGAAAAACTTGTGCTGAAAGGATTTGAAGTTTTTCCTACACAGCGTAGAACTAACAATGTTATCTTCAGCGATGAGGCACATTTTCACTTAGAAGGGTATATAAACAAGCAAATCTGCAGATATCTGGACCTGTCAAACCTGAAAGAGAGATGTCAAAAACAGTTAAATCAAAATGGTCAAGCAGTAACTGTCAATTCTGAACGATTTAGGCACATGACTGTCACATTTTAGCTCCTATTGGGGAAAGGGATCCCCCCGATCTAACAGAGGAAGTGGTTTAAACAGTATGGGGAAACATTTGGATGGAATAATATTCAAAAAATGAAACCCGATAAATTTTTTATATAAATAAAAACTTTTAATCAATTCGCTTTTTTTTATTTACAACACTTTCAAATTTAAACTTTCCACTGTACACACTGTATTTTCAATTTGTCTGTTCCCAAATTTATTGTAATAACAAACCATGAAAAGGAAAATTTTGTCAAAAGAGGCATAGTTAGCTGCACAGCATGTAAAGAGATGTGCAACTAATTCTATAGATATGAGTCTCCTGCACCAGGGATGGATAAAAACAAACTTTATTCAAACTCTGTTGAGATTTTTGTGGAAAATCCGTTTTGGGACACCCTGAGTCCAAAAAAGTGGTTTTTACAAAATGTATGTCTGTATGTATACAAAGCTAGAGCTAAAACTATTCGATCGATTTCAAACAAATTTGCACCAGATATGTCAAGTAGGCCTGTATAGATGCACGAAAAACAATTTTGAAAAAACAACCCCCTTTTTGGCAAAAAAACCCCAAAAAATCAGTTATTATTTTTTTATAAAAAACGGCTCTAACGATTTTGATAAAATTTGGCTTATTTGTAGCCTTTAATGTACCCTAACCATATACAAAAAACTGAATCTTTCTAAAAATTCTCGTTTAGCTAATAATAATAACTGATTTTTGGGGGTTTTTTGGCCATAAAGGGGGTTGTTTTTCAAAACTTTTTTTGTGCACCTATACGGGCCTAATTGATGTGTTTTGTGCAAATTAGTTCGAAATCGATTGAATAGTTTTCTCTCTAGCTAATAATAATAATATTTACTAGTTAATCTCCTACTTTAATATCACCTCTCCTACCCCACCTACAATTATGAAGTCACAGTGAATCTGTTTAATAATTTAAATAATATGTTTGTGAGAAATTATGTGCCAGTTCCTGGTACCGTTTATTAAGTTTAGTGTTAATAAATAAACCTTTATCACCTTGTAACCGATCTTTATTTCAGTTATTCTTTATTTTGCTCTTGAGCTAACCGGGACAACAAAAGAAAAATTACCGTATTTATAGAGAAACAACCTAGTTTCAATTTAGGCATGCATTTTTTAAATCTTTTTCTAAATTTCATGCTCAACAGTAGGCATCTTCCTAAAAAGATACTATTGTAGAATATATTTATGGTTACGTATATTTCTTGTAAAAATTATAAACTAATAGATAAAATTTCATTACAAATTAAATTTTTTGTGAGTTTTTTACTTTGTATGAATACATCCTGCTTAATATTCAAGATGAAGTTGTATTTTGAATGATTTATAACACATTAAGTATTAGGCCTATTTGTTTGTTTTTCCAGTGGAATCTGCTGTAAATCAAGCGACTTATTTAGCAAAGGCACTGCATAAAGCTTTCGACACAAATGTTACAACATTTAAGAGAATAATTATAAGCCGCAGTGAAATAGACTTAGGGGATATAAAAAAAGAATATGAAAGGCTCTATGGAAGAACGTTAACTAATGTAATAAAGGTAAATTATAATTTTAAGTCCTCTATTTATATTTGCCTGTTTATATTTTTAATAAGTATCACCTGTGGTCAAAATTTGACCACTGTGTTTGTAAAGTAACAAAATTCAACTTGTTTTGCACATAATTATTTGGAATTTATATGAAAATTTTTACATTGACACCATTAGGGAAAGAGCAAAGAGGGAAGCTTGATGGAATTAATGATAAATATTTAGTTAACATGAAATTCCTTAGAAGTAAACAAACAATTCAGCTATTAAACAATAGAATAATTTAACAAAATAAATAAAGATAAATGATAATTCAATATGAAAGAAATGGAAACAACAATAAGTATTTGATTGTAAAATTTTTTTTTAAATATTTTCCCGTGAAGGGAAAGGAAAGGGATATTAGCTCGTACAGCCATGACTGTGATCCAAATGCTTTCATTTAATTGTTTGAAGCCTCTTTTATGGATAAAATCTGGTGTGTATAAAAAATATAAAGCCATGACCTGCAAAAATAAATTTGTATATGCTTTGCCATAGCAACCAACTGCATAAAATAGCTGATTTGGATAACCAGCTTAGCAATACAATTTTAGAATTAGCCATAGTTTATTTTATGTACAACATACACACATGATTTATGTATGAAAACATACATCTTCTATGGCACAATGATTTCGAATAAGTTTCATTCCTCTTCTTATGTAATAAATACAAAAAAGGTATTTCAATTTTCAATGTTCACGTATTTACCCTAGGAAAGATGAGAGCTGTTGCAGTTACTTTATATATTTATGTGTTCGCACTCTAGCTGCCACTTTCTATGTCCAATTTGGAACACTTGTTAGTTTTGTAAGTAACTTGGACGAGTTCGTTAGGCAAAAAATCCAATTACCGGAAGTAAAATTATTTGAGATTTTTCATACTAGAATGAAATTTTTTTGGGTTTTATCTAAAAAATAAGTATAGGAGATTATTCTGTAAATTTAATTTTTATACACGACCTTATAACGCGACTAGTTCCCCCAAAATCGATCAAAACTTAAAATACTATAAAAGTACCCAGTTCAAATCTATGTTTTTCTGCTGCGAGCGAAACGAATTTGGAAAATTCGCTCAACTCACATCAGCGGTTTAACTGCGTGATCGAATTATATAAATATGGTACCTTCGTTTTTCCAATGTGCAGCTCCTTTTTCTTCTTTTTGTCTGTGATATCATTATGTTTTGTTTCATAGCAATGTTACAATGTTGATCAAGAAATTAATAAATAAAATTCAATTACAACAATTTATAGAACACATTTATTTTGTTATTAAATGTTATGTTATTATTATGTTTTTAACACTATATTTCTGTAGTTGGATCAGATCTGAACCCTTTCTTTCAATAAATACAACTTCCTTGAAATAAAGTCATCGTTACTGATTATCCGCAAAGCAGAACAACGAGCGACGGTGCGACATTGTCGCAGAAAGAAAGTGAGGGTTGCAGAAAGATATCGTACAGATTAAACGTTTTTTGCAGGTCAAAAACTAGGGAAGGGTCGTTTCTCGTTACCGATTCTCCATACCAAGAGATACTCAGTTTATATTATCATTGTCGGACTTGCCAATTCTCCGTATTTTGAATGTAATCTCCGGAATTTGCAATCAGATTCTCTATATTTAAACGTAAACTCAAATCAGCATTTAACAGTAAAAATATCAGTGGGAAAAAATGTAAAACTTTCTTAATTTGATGTATGTAGACATTTTCCCTTGTAAAATGTTTAGGCAATTGTTTCGTTTAAGTAAAGGCTCTTGTTTTATTTGTATTCATGCTTAAGCTTAGTTATTTGTACACTAAATAAGAGGTTCTAGGTCAACCTCTTATGGATTCGTTTCTTATCGTGTCTATTTATAGAATTAGGGTGTCTACTGTGACGAAAAGTTAAAAATTTTATAGATCGGTAACTAAACTATAATAATTCTATTTGTTTTAGGTCGGGTAAAACATTTTGGACATTTTCGGGATTTACGTTACCCGTGATTTTTTTTTTTTTGTGGGAGTTCTGACGAAGTGCCTTTTTTTTACTTGTTATTCATTCTTACAAATAGCGACATTTAATTTCTACTTTTTCAAAATTTTACAAGTGTCTTCCAAATAACATTTTTGTTGACCTTAGCCGTTGTAATTTAAAATAAGTTTTAATGCCGGTATTTCATAGAAACAAGAACAAATTATCGTTCTTGGGAGTAGTTTTTTAATGGACATACGCTGTTGTATATTAAATTAATTACGTTTTAATGCCGGCGTTTTATAAAATTAGCGCTAATAATATTCGGAGTCGTATTTTTTGCGGACATTCGTTGTAACGTTTAGAGTCTCTATAATTGACGAGCCCTAAAGTTGGCTGTGCCAATTTGTAAGATGCTCTGCTTACAAATAATAAATAAAAGAAATATATATATAAACTTGATTTGATTTGCAAAACTCTATTTTTAGTTTTATTTTATCTCTGTTAGTGAATTCAATGACCTGATTGATATATGGTGAAAAGGATCAGATTAGGCCAAACAAAGTAGATGATTTAGAAATTACCTTTGACATTTATTAATATCATAAAATATACGACAAAGAAAAATAAATTGAAATACATACAAATTATAGATTATAAATTTAAAGAGAGCTGGTGATTTATATAAAAAAAAAAGAATTTTAAGTGCACTGTACTTACGAAAAGCAGACCACAAACTTATTAATTTTAAAAAAGAAAACCCCACTCGCACGCGCAAAAACTCCTGTAGTCTAGTTCATTGTCGTGTCCGATTTACTGTCACATTAACTTAAGCGATCGCACTATACACCATTTGACGATGAGATACTACTTTGTACTTGTAGTTTAAAAATAATAAATGTTACATGATTAAACTGTTAATGCACAACGTACAGTATAACGCGCAACACTTCTAGCGACGTTCACTGCCTGGCTTCCCGTTGACAAGTGCCGTTAGCGTTCTTTTCAACCGCTACGTTCAGCCGGCGTCTATTCCCTCTCCACCAATCAGAAAACGTCTGATGACATATTTCGTCAGATACGTTGGTTGCTTACCAAAGCAATCCCTGTGGATCTTGCGTGTGAACGCACGTAGGCCGTTTCTCCAGGAATTGGCTTGCAGGTGTTCGCTTATCTCGTCTAGACTTTTGGACGTTGCTTTTCTAACTGCGTCTTGAAACTCGTATAATTTCCGCGTCTTAGCGTTAGTACAAAGACTGTCTATCTTCTCAAACCCTACTTTTAAATTTAATATAATTGATTTTAATAATTGTCTGCCTTTATTATTTATTCTACTGAAATGTACTTTAAAATTGTCTGCCCTTTTATATTTATTTCCTTTACGTTAAAATGCTTCTAATTATTAAGCTCTCTTTCTAAAAAAACATTTGTAATATAAATTAAGTTAAATTCAAAAATAAAAATGCTCTCTTTCTAAAATTGACTTATGGTCCTATTCTATATTATTTTATACTTTGGGAAGTTGGAGATCTTACAAAATCCCCTCAAACATGAGACAAATCTTCCAATTTGAACTCATGTTTGACGACTCCCAATCACCAACTTGACAAAGTACACTTCAACTTAAAATCTCATTACATAACACAATAAGTTTATGAATTCAAATTTCTTAAAATAAACATTGATACACAAATATAAAACACAAATCTTACATTCCATTTCTCTTCGAAATATGAATTTACTACAATGTAAAACACAAAAAATCTTACTTTAAATATTCAAGTTCAAGTTCGAATTTTACTTCACTTAAGAAATTTCTGAGTTCAACAGAGTTCGAAATTCACTATATAAGAAATATTAAAAATCAAAAACACATGAATACACAAAATAAATCAATAATATATCAATAAATCAATATTATGTTTATATACATAATTTTATACACAACAGGTATGTGAAATATTGAAATAAATTCAAAGTCTGGCATTCCCCTTAGAATTTACTAAACCATTATAACCTTCTTATAACCTACCTACTGGTGCCTAACACCTATCATCCTATCTTGCCACACCTATGATAATTTTCTATAATTATTATAAAATCGAGTTTCATTTAACTATCTACTTTATTGAATACCCTTCTGGTATTCCGCTTTCATGTTTCCTTCTGATAACTCGCAGGACACTTGTGCTGTATCTGGAAATGAATTGTCTTCGGATATGTGCCAGTTGGTATCTGTGCCTACTTAGTTCAACACAGACCTGTCACACACCTTCCAACAATCCACCCCCCTCAAGCACTGCCTATAATCCTATTGTGTTTTGCCTTGTTGGTTGCATGAAACTTCTTTCACTCTGCAACGAGTTCCCGAACTCGGTTGCCTCAATGTACCAGACACCTGGACTAGTTGCGCGCATGCGCGTCAGAACCGACCTTGCAGTTTGACTTTGAACCAGAAATCAGTGTAGTGCCGAGCGCCGACCAATGAAGTAGACGAAAACGGCAGGTAAAACGTCCGTCGGTGTCGAGGTTCTACGCTCACTGTAATCCTTTGTTAATATGCCATAAGCAATCTAATTTATTTATATTATAATCGGTAATCGCGTAACGTGATATTATAACCAATCGCGCACTCGTAATGAATATTAAGCGGTGATAAGTTCGGTTCGGTTACAAGCCTATCGTGGACAAATGGTGACTAGTGAATTAGTTAAAGTTAAAGTGCAATAGTTTAGATTTATATTAATTAATTAAGCGCTTGTTAAAAGCTGGCAGAATCGGATTTGCAGGGTACGGCTAAAGGCAATCGGTTAAATTAAGGTTGATGATTAATTAATTTGCTCTGGGTATATGGGTAGCGTCCATTTGCATCGACAGTTCCAGTCACGTCTTCCAAAATTTTACTAAGTCGGTGCAAATACACGCTGACTAGCGACTCCCTATACGATCAAAGGGATAACTGGTACAGTAAATGGTAGCAGAAGCGAGGGGACGTCCCGGATTAAATGTTAGCATAGCGAGATTGCGTCCCGGATTAAATGGTAACAGAAGCGATATTAACCCTAAAAAGCAACTTTATTCATGTCAGACTTTGCCCAAATACGTCATCACTTCCGCCGGTAAAAACCACGTTTCTTATTTTTTGCAAGCTAGTCACCAACTAACCGAACTAATCTTTTTAATAATAAATTTTATCCACGAATATTATGATATTAATTATACACGTTTGCCGTTAAATTTTGCCTTATATTAATTTCTACACCTAGTCCCATTTAATGTGAGTTATCAGGTTGGTATAGTGTTTCTTTTGTTTATGATTCCTGCTTTATTGGTGAGTACATGAATTATTATTATTATATTATGATAAGCAGTGCCTTATTTTATTCATATTTGGAAGTCAAATTACTGAACTGAGAGTCTACCAAAAAGAACTTTAAGTGACCTAACCTCTCAAAGAAAGTTTCATGTACACATAAACATCTAGTGACACTCAATATAGTTTATTAGGCCTAACCAATTTAAGATTACCTTTGGTAAAACGTACTTTGTGTTTTGTTACATAACAACACCCTAACCAATAAACTATCAACATACCAATCTATATAATTTCATTGCAAAATTTATAATCATAATACATTTAGGCCTAGCCTGCATCAGTCTGCATACATAGTAGCACCATATCACATATAATTTTCCCACATATATAGTGCTATTTACAACATTTAGTCTGTTAAATCACCAAGTTCATATAGTTAATGTGTAACCTGGCCTTTTATAAACTTTTCTACCAAAATAATTAATTCATAGTAGGCCTATAACAAATAACTCAGCTCTGACACTCTTAAAATATTATATCTGTCAACAACAACCCAATTTTGTGTCTCTTTGTCAGTGATCGTGCTGGATAATAATTTACTTGCTATTTTTCAAATAGTAATCCTTTTTTCATTGAAAATATTGTTACTGTTGCAATACTTTAGGATTAAACACACTTTAATGATACAAATTTATAGCCTACCATGTTTGTGTCATACAACTGACAGCTGATAGTACTCTTTCTTAGTTTGGCCATCCAGACAATATATATTTTTACAGTGTTAGTGATATTGTCCAGTTACTTTGCATATTTCAGTGTTTCATAGGTAAAATAGGTGTTAATAATTTTTAGGCCTAGCCTAATTTTGTCAATGCTGTTTGATGGTATTTCAGGTGACGTAATTTTATATAAATTATTCAAAATATATACACCTTTTAGCCATTTCAAACCACATATGGCCTACACCTGCTAGTTAACAGTGATACAATATCTTGTACTACACATTGGCCTATAACCTACAAACATAACAGCATGTACATTACAACACAGTGATAGACACATTACGCCTATACTCAGATACTCAAACACATATAGCCTAACTATTTTCCCTTTTTAGAAATCTAAATCTCATTTCCAATTCAACTGAATTGTAACACTGACATTTAAATCAAAACTGTATTACAACATTACAGCAAATTACAGTACTTTCAGAAAACATTGACTAATTCAATTAATCTTAAACAATTTTAGAATAGTTAAACCATACTTAACCCAATTCTCTACTTATAAATAAGATACTTTCGCAAAATGAATTCAATCAATGATCACATTATTACAATTCTATAGCCTCAATATTAATAATATTACAAAAATGGTTTCAAATAATATTCAATAATTTTAAAACAAAAATAATTCCACATAATATAGTAATTTGGTTACACCTTAGCAATTGACCAAAAGTAAATGCACATTAAATATTGTTCAATTTAACCAATAAATAAGCTACAACAGTATTATTAAGCTTATTACCCATAAATAGGTTATTAACAGCATATTATTTAGCCAAGGTATTGAAACGTCCCGGACATCTGGAGCTACGATATAATTAACCGAACGCAGGTAAATTGTTTTGTGTGTTTATAATCTATTGTTTACAGGTATTATACTGCTACATAATCTTTACTTTTGCAAATTATTACCTTCATATTTAATTAAATTCCTACAAGCCTACCCGGCCTTTCCAATCTCAGATTGAGCTGGTGATTACTAATAAATAATTAGTCTATTTTTGTATTTTGTTGTTTTCAGAAAAATTTTTTCCAGTTAATAGTTTTTAGGTATTTACGTCTCTCAGAATTGCAGATACCTCATCAAATGAATATTATAGCCTACAATATTTAATAAATCTTTATATATTTTAAATAAAGCCAAACTTTTAAATAATTTTAGAAAAAACTTTATATAAAACAATAGTTCAAAACAAATTTATTTCAATAAATAGTTTTCGTCCTAAATCAATAATAGTAACTGACAATATAGTTTATAATAATTTTGCTCCGGATTGATTATTTCTCAAAACTACACCCACACCTTGACAACCATATAGCCTATAGCAAATAAATAATAGTTAGGCCTACCGAATTTAAAAATCAATCAAATATCGATAATGGAACACCAGACTCATACACAAACCGAACCGACTATGATTACTGACATTGATTGGGAACTCGAAGTACCAAAACCGTTCCCCTTTCCCATTAATATTATACCACCGCACAGGAAATGGATCGCCAAGTTGAATGTATTCCAAGCCAACCGGTTGTTAACTTTTTGGGGTCTCACACCTGATATTTCTTTAGACGTCAATAGAAGGCGTATTCGTGAGCAGTTAGATTCGCACCTAGATAACTTGTACCAACCACCAATAACAAGTGTACAAACTTTACCGAAAAATAATAGGTCCAAAGAATTTACCATTTTACACGAACCCCAACAATTGACAGCATTACCACTCACAGCCGCTAATATGATTGAAGAAATAGGGCTTTTCAACGACCAACCATCAAATCAGAATTTAGATATACTAATAAAGCTCAACCGCATTGCAACACTTCACCAATATTGTGATAAACTTATTTTATTACAATTAATACCCAATTCTAAAAGTTTAGCTACAGAATTAATATACCAAGCACTCCAAAATCAATTAACAATTAAACAATTTTCTATGTTTTATATTAATACAATCTATTCACCACTACAGCAACATACTGCCATCCACTCTTTGGTATACCGACCACAAGCTGAGAACGAACCGCTTTGGGATTATGCAAGCGAAATAGACAATTATTCCAATTTGTTTTTTCCAACATTTACTCCAAAGCAACGTCTATCCATCATCCTTTCGGGCATGCAAACAAAATACACTTCTATATTACGAGCAATTGGGACATTAGGGTCCACAAATGACCTCATAAACAAGATCCCTTTATTGGAACACATTTATTCACAACAAAGTACAAATTTAATAGGTAACTCTCAAATAGCATCAAATAAGGCTAATGAAACAAACCTTCTCAATAAAAATAAAATTACATGTGCGCCAACAAGACTTCAGCAGCAAACGAGCACACCACCACCTTTAATGTCCCTACAATGTTCACCACCACCAGTTTGTCGAACAGCGAGTAAACCCAATAAAGTGTCAGCCAATCACCAAATTACCACTAACAAACAATATAATTATAACCAACCAGCGCCGTCTAGACCAAATCCGAGGGGTCAAGCTTGCCGTATGTCACCCAACGGGTTACTAAGTGAAACCTCAGAAAGAAGTCTCAACCCAAATACCCCCAACCTAGCCATGGTCCCCCAGGGACCAATTAGGGTGTCGGCAGCCACCTGTGATATTGTAACTGTTGTCGCCACAATTAATAACAATAGCGTTTGTTCCCTGGTCGACACCGGTTCCACATATAGCCTCATAAATAAATCATTTTTCGATGTATTAATCCAACAAAAATCAAGCGCTATAAAAAGTATCGAACCGGTTCGATTGTCAGTGAACACGGCCAACAGTCAGAGGTTGGTTTTCGACACCCAGATACTTCTGCATATTAAGCTAGGGAAATTATCATGGAATATCCCTTTATTAGTAACCCCAAATTTACCCTATAAACTAATTCTCGGTTGCAATTTTTTGCGTAAAACCAAAGCTTCAATTGACTTTCAGGGTCACGAAGTCAGGTTTCCTTACGCGTCACCCCTTATTTGCACCATTACCCCCGACCAGCTGGTTACTAAAACCCAACAATCTTTTAAGTCTGGCGCCAATCTTTCACCCCAAGAGTTGGGTAAAGTTGGAGACCTTATTTCAAAATTCCCGCAAACTGTAACCAGCAGATTAGGAAAAACTAACCTAATCTCATATAACATTAAAATAAATTCCACCAAAATAATAAGAGCCAGACCTTATCAGTTCGCCCCTCCTAAGCTACAAGCGTTAAGAGAACATATCGACGACTTGTTAGCTCGCGGCGTCATCAGCCCATCCACCTCCCCCTACGCCTGTCCAGCATTTTTAGTTCCCAAAAAGGGTGGCAAGACCAGAATGGTCGTAAATTATAAGGCTATCAATGAGATAGCCGATTTAGAAGCTACCCCCATACCAACACTGGAGTCGGCTTTCCAGTACCTGGGTAAGGCAAAGTGGTTTACACTACTAGACCTTAACCAGGCCTACCTCCAAATACATCTCGATGAGGAGTCACGTAAATACACAGCTTTCGTGGTGCCATTTGGTCAGTACCACTATAACTTTGTTCCCTTCGGGTTGGCCAGTGGAGGCCTGGTTCTTACCCGGCTCATCGAGCAGATTTTTGGGGACATTAAGTACAAGTACGTCTACACCTTTTTCGACGACTTGTGCGTGTACTCCGATGGC
>JAGFPH010002241.1:88142-109862 GCA_018207615.1 Philaenus spumarius
ATATAGCAACGCATTGATATGAAAAATTAATTAAGTTATTAAAATAGCATCATTTTAATGTTAGCATCATTGATGAAAGTTTGTCTTTAAAGTTCAGAGTTTTAATATAACATGTATTTAACCTTTTCAGTGGCGGGTTTTGAACAACATTACCAAAATGATTAACTTATTTACTTGTCCTAAAAATCAAGAAATCAAATGTGTAGTATTTTTTCCTGGTTTTTTTTAGTAAATATATATATATATACTTTAGTAAAATTATACAAAACAGCCCCAGTCAGAGACCAGATATTTAGTCATATCCCGTCAGCTTGGAAGCGAGCCAACCACCGTTTGCTTTACTTCCGCCCTCCTACTCTCAAACTACAGATATGATTAGATATCTGGTCTCCCTAGCCTAGATTCGAACCTGGCATCTTCTGATCAGGAAGACGCAACGTTATCCACTAGGCTACGGCTTGATTAAAGAAAACTGAAAAATTAACAATACTTCAGTTACTTTACTATCGGTTTAAATATTACGTGTAAATTAAAAGATAGTTTATCAGCACCATCTAGGAGCGGTTACAACAAGTTTGCTCGGTTCTTATTAAGTGAGTCTGTATGGTTGTATTCGTGAGACGTTTATAATAGCAAACACAAACGTATATATACGGGCGTGCCACTGAAAAGGTTAACAAATCAATCAATTGTCACTGGTATATTGTATTATAACAGATTAGGCCTATACCACGTCTGTTTTTGCACTAATAGCACTGATTCTATTACTTTAAAAACTGTTTAAAACTTTCAAAATTCACAGAAACGTTGTTTTACATGTTCTTACTTCCAGGCTTTGGTTTGTACTGCTTCTTCTAGTTGAAATTTAGCGCGTCCCTTTTGTGGTTTGTATTGTACTCGCTACACTTTCCTAGCGCTGTGCGGTTACTGGTTCTCTAATCTCATTGGTCAGTCCTACGTTCCTTCTTGTGATTTAAATTTTTATCTTTAAACTGCGAAACATGTTCGTTACTTGTACATAATTATTTCTAGTCTATTTCTTATTTGCATTTTTCTTATTATTTTGATGCCAAAATATTATTTATTAAAATTTATTAATTAAATCTCGTTACATTTAAAATCAACTTGACTTCCTTATTTCATCTTACATGGCTGTGTTCCCTTTACATTACATCGGTTTGTAATCATTACTATAATTAGTTTCTAACACATTTGATATAAACTAATATTTATTTAAGTCCTAATTATTTCTAATTCGTACAATTTTATCGGTTGTCACCGTGTTCTATTTGGTTCTATTTGGTTCTATTTGTGTTTTCCGATTTGACTAAGTTCGTTTAACATTGGAATTTGGAAACGGAACATGTCATGGTGTCTCTGTTTACAATAATTGTTTTTGGTACAACATCGTTTTTTTAATGTATTCTACTGTTTTTATACATCTGATATGACTTCCTGTATATGCTTTAAATGTTTAAAAGATAAGTGGTAAAATAAATGTAAATAGTTATGACTAATCGACATGTTAAATATTTTTGCCTGCTATCTTCAATTTCACTTATATTTTTCTAAATGTGGTTGTGTGATACTTTATTTTCAACAAAAATTAATGCAAAATTCAATGGTGAAAGTATTTTTAAATTCTCTGATATCAATGCACTATGTCTACATCTCTGCTTGATTGCTAATATAACATTACAGCTTGCATTTAGTGCTGTGATGCTGGAAGTGATTTGGTGTTGTTGGTAAGTGACGCCAATAGTGGTGAGTAACTTGAGTGCTTAGTGACAGGTGTTACATTTTTTATAATTATTACCATAATAACAAATTGTAGGCATTTGCAATAACACGTAAAACAGCTAATTAAGTTTACCAGCTTAAATAATTCTCAGTTTATAGGCATAGCCTGAACCAAATTGAATTATATTTACACTTTTTTGATTTGAAGCCACCAGTTGCAATGTCTATGAGATTGATATAAACCTGAAAAATACTAACTTACTTAAATTATCAATTGTTTCAAATTTTTGAAAAATCTAAACTTTATTATTTTTCAACTTTTTGTGTGTAGAAATGTTTGAAACACACCAGTCTGTTGATTGATGCATAGCTATACCACACCTTTGCAATCTTTTTTCACTAAATAAATTTTCATATTTTCAGACGGAACCCACTGTAAAAGATTTTAATAATTTCAAAGCATCAGATGATTTCGATATATTGGCAAAACTTTTGTTGGGTACAAATGAAAATGAAAAAGCTATACTTGATTTACTTTCAAAACGTTCAAACAAGCAAAGAAGACTTATTGCTAGGTACTTCATGATGGAACATGGAAGGGTAAGTAGGCCTATAATACATATAAATATATATTACTGAGTATTTCTTGCCAGTACAGTTGTTTTCGTTTTTTTAAGAGGTTAGGATCCGAGAAAAAGAAGGTTAGCAGACTACTTATCATAAGCTCACAACCAACAATTGTAACTACAAAGGCAACGTCAACAATATTTTTCTCCCAACCGCTGACCATTTTTCACTTGAAATAATTCCTTTGTGTAAGCACACTGCAACCATACGTACGTTTTACGTAACTGTAAGGTGAAATTTAGAAAATAACTTAACCCTCCAACAAGTGCTAATCAATTCACTTAAAAGTGCTAAGCATTTTTAGTTCATTGTGCAAACATATTTAGAAAAATTTCATAGCAAATACAAATTTGGATTTATGTACGACTTATATATCAAAGTGTTCAGAAAATAATATAATAACAGTTTTATTTTTACACTAAGTTATCCAGTAGAAATAGAATGGATAATAAATGACAATGGAACAATAATTTCACAAAAATTTTGTACTTTAGAGGCTATTTACATGACTAAATTCACTAAATTAAAATTTCAAGATATACCGGTAGGCCTACTATACAAAACGTTTAAAATTTGATTATAAACAGAAATATATAAAACAATAGACACATTCGAAGAATAAAAAAACACTTACAAGTAGTCCCCGTTATAAGCGGTCCCGATTTAAGCGATTTCGTTTTTACACGGTTGAGCTGAGTTGTTTGGAGTGTAGGCTTCAATTGATAATTTTATAAGTTATTGACGCGCTATTTGTCATCTCATTCTCCCCTTAAGGTCAGTGCTCTCATAACGGTACCCCTCATCACGACTACTTTCTCTGACACTGGGTTTGTCTAAGAACTTAGTTACAGATAGTGCCAAGTAGCGTGAAGCGTCACTTGAGCATGCGCTGTAACGTCTTACCCTCTCCTACTCGATTGTGAGTCTTCAGTACAGTCACCACCAAAAAGTGTTGATGTACAATCAACACGACTACATAGCAGACATGAATGAGATAGGGCAGGCGGCTCTGACTGTACTCCGCTGCGAGAGGGGAAATGTAGTGGGAGCCGGCGTAGGAGACTTGCACACCCCCTCTTCGCGCTCCATCCTAATTGGCGCTATCTGTACATCAAATTATGTTACTTACAGTATCAAGCTATCTTTCGCTGTCAGTAGCATGTGCTGTGTAAATCGTCTATCAAGCATATTTTCTGTTAGCATTTCATTGACTGGTGTTACATATTACTGTATTTATTTATTAGTATTTTATTTTTATTTATTATTTTTATTTATAATATTTTTCAGTGTTAGCCTATTGGAAATCTCTCAAAAACGCAAGGAACATTCAAGTGCGAGTTTTAAAAAACGTGTGAGAAATTCTTTTTCAATGGAGATTAAACTGAAAGTTTTAAACGTTTTTGATAAAGGTGAACGTACTGTAGATATTCAACGCACCTCTCAATGATATGGGATGTGTGGGTACTGGCTTTCTATTTCTGACAAAAAGTTCTTAACTGTCTGTATTTAAGAGAATGTGATCTGATGTAATTTACAGTTTTTACCACTACTTCCATTATTTCTGACACGTCAAGAGTTTTCCCCACACAGTGCTTGTTGGTGAACAATGCAGTGTAACACCATTGGTTTTTCCCCTCTTGCACTTTTAACAGCATTGCACACGTGTACTACTAACCCTGCTTGATTGCCACACATATTTTTTCCTCCATCTGTAGTCACACCTTTTAGTCTTTTGAAGTCTAGTTTTAGTTTTGAAATACTACCACTTACTTTGGAAAAAATATTTTCTCCAGTGACGTTACTTTCCATTGAATAAACATCTGCTAATTCTTCTGTTATCTGAAAATCACTGTCAATACCTCTAATGAAAAAAAGGACTTGGGCTGAAACTGATACATCCGTAGATTCGTCTAGTGCTATTGAATACCATTCAAATTTTTAGCATGCATCCTCAAATTGTTTTGTAATGTCAGCACCGATATCTTCAGTTCGGCGAGCTACCGTGTTTGCAAACAGGCTGATCGCATTAAACATGGATTGCTTTTCTGGACACAACTCTTCAACTGCCTTTTGAATGCACATTTTTACTAACTCTCCATCAGTAAAAGGCTTACCAGCCTTAACAAAAGCGTGGCAAATTTTAAAACTTACCCTAACTGCAGCTTCATTTTGGTGTGTGTCCCTAGTAAACGCCTCTCGTTGAGATTTTATTGATTTCTCTAAAAACAATATTTTATCAGAACGAACCTGACCTTTTAACTCAGCATACTTACTTGTCAAATGTTTGGTTTGATAATGCCTTCTGATATTTTATTCTTTTAAAACTGCTATTTTCTCATTGCAAATTAAACACAAAGCAGCATTGCTATGCTCAATTACAAAATAGTCATTACGCCACTTTTCGTTGAAAACACGGCACTCACTGTCAACTTTCCTTTTCTTTGATAGGAACATAATTATGAACAGAACAATGTTTATTCACAAACACATTCACACGAGGCGTGTGGTTCACCAATACAATAATCGCTGTAGCATCGCCCTGTTATGAAAGGTAAACAAAGTCCGGACAAAGCACTGCTCTGTGGTAGAGTGAGGAGCAGTGACTATCGCCCTCACCATGTTTTGGTGGGAGGAGTGGAAGGTGTGCTTTGGACGAGTCCATAACGCTGGCGGAGGGGTGACAGCGTATGCACGTTGCTAGTTCACGCGTCCGATTTTTCCTTTCTCAATATCTAAAACAAAACTTTTTTTATTGGCGTCTGCGGGCCGGACCAAATTCTTTTGCGGACGGTAGTTTTTAGACCCCTCGGCTACTGTATTATATCTCACACAGGGTTAATTTTACATTTGATTTGTTAATAAATATAACACAATTAATTAAAAAATGCAAGTTCAAAATTTACGAATTCCATTGTGTAGTATTAATTTCTATACTTATAAATATACCAAAAATAATCTCAAAGAAAGTATACTGTATACAACTTGTCAATATATTTAAATTAAATGATTGTGATGTTTGATCTAGGATTTTGTGGCAGAGTTGAGGGACAAACTTGGTAAAGGTTTAGAAGATATTATTATCGGTTTAATGATCCCAAATGCAGAGTATCTTTGCAGAGAGCTGTTAAAAGCAGTGAAAACACAAGATAACCAAGTCTTTATTGATATTCTATGTACACAAACTAGCACCCAAGTAAAGGAAATTGTCCGCACATACTACATAAGTAAGTTTTGTTTCTACACTATTATTCTATTGATTGATTCTATTATTCTACTAGTTTCTATTTTTCATTTCATGATAGTTTTTAATATTAGAAGTCCTTAGTAAAGTCCTTTCATTCTATCTAGATTATCACATGTTTTCGGATATGATTAAAACACGAAGATCACAGGATGTTAATTTCTGAGCTATTAGATAATCTAAAACAGGAGAATTAGTGAGGTTTTTCGGAGGCCATGAAAATAGGACCACGAGACCCTGGAAATTCCATCCCACCTCATAGCCTAGATGTTAATTTTGTTAATTTGTTTATGAATATTTTAGTTCTTAGTAATTGTCTGATGATGCTTGTGATGCTATCACGTGACAAGATAGGTTGCGCGCGCACCCTTTGGCAAAGCTACCAGTGCGTGCCTATCTTCCAAACAGGGTGGTTGTGTGTGTGTGCTCTCTCCTCAATCAGAACCGTGTGTAGTCGTTTAATTACTAGTTTATCTTAATCTAATTAATAACCGTAATGATGGGCTAAGTCCGTAATTTAGGGTATGGCCCCGTAGGGCCGCTAAATGACGGGCTAAACAAGAAAACTAATTTGGAGTGAGATGATCGTTCTACACGAACCGCCTAACGGTTTCCATAGATCGGCATTCGATATTAAACATACAGTTTTCAGTTAATTTAATTATAGGGCTTATATTTAAATAGTGCTCATCAACGCTGGTTCCATAATTGCCTTTCAAGTGAGGGTGTCAGTGATTTATTAATTGTTAAGGTGATACGATAATTGCATACGCATAGTGTTCAACGTGGTTTCTAGTTTATACAAGTCAAAATGGCGTACATTCTAAGTTAACCGGCGCCCAACCTCTTCATGCTTAATGGTGAAACAGCTATAGCAAATATATTTTTGTTTTTTTGTGAAATTTATGTGTAAGTTTTAATTTGTACCTTATTATAAAATGTTATCTAGTACTGACTGTGGTCATACTTAATAATAACGTTTGAATTAACAATAATTTATTTCATAATTATTTAAATTTAATTAACTTAGTCCAGTAGCATTTAATTTAATATACGGTATTATTATTGTCATTGATGTATCATTCTGCTATTCTATTAATAAATAATAGAGAGTTCTTTGTTTCTCTTGTGTTTTTTTCCCTCAAATTAAACAATATATATACCTTCTGTTTACAATAGCTTTTCTCTTTAACATAAAATTAACACTTCTCTGATACGAGGGCTATTCAGAAAGTAAGGAACGTTTTGAAATTTAAAAAAAGACTAAGTTCAAGAAAAACATTTTATTATATACAGATGAAAGAGTGACTACAATACTACTTTTCCACATAGTCACCAAACAAATTGAGGCACTTATCGTAGCGGCGGACAAGCTATGAAATTCCTTCCTCGTAGAAATCTGCCGCCTGCGACGTGCAACCGGAGCTCCTCGTCGTCGTCAAAGCGCTGTGCTGCTAGCGAGGTCTTCATTTTGGGAAACAAGTGAAATCGCTTGGAGCTAAATTGGGACTGTAGGGCGGATGAGGGAACACCTCCCATTTGAACGAATTAAGGAGTTCTTGAGTGCGGTGTGAGGTCGGGCATTGTCATGCAAAAACAAAATTTTGGACCAAAAATTTCCTCGGCATTTGTTTTGAACTGCCCTCCTAAGGTTGCGCAAAGTTTGACAGCACCGCTCAGAGTTAATTGTTGCACTACGTTCGAGAAAATCAATAAGCAGCACACCTTGCCTATCCCAAAACACAGTCGCCATAAGCTTCCTTGCTGACAAGGTTTGCAAACATTTTCTTGGTTTTTTGGGGGTTCTTGTGTGGCCCCCACCCCAAGGACTGTAATTTTGTTTCGCAATTGACATGTTTCACCCAAGACTCGTCACAAGTTACGATTTGATCCAGTATTGAATCATCATGTGTGTGGTAGGAGTTCAGAAATGTTAGAGCTGCCGCCATTGACTGACCTTTATGGTGGTAATCTTTTCATCAACTTTAGCGACCAGATCGTCAATCACAATGCTCGGGCGTCCACTCTTCTCTTCATCATGAACGTTGGTTCGGTCATTTTTAAACCGAATGCACTATTTTCGGACGGAACTTTCATTCATTACATTGTCTCCATACAGTTAACACAGTTGCCGATAAATTTCTATCGGTTTTAGGATTTTTGCCAACAAAAACAGTATGACAGACCGCACCTCACAACTGGCAAGATTTTCAATTGCAGCGCACATTTCAAATTTGAATATCGAAAAAACTGACAGCGCAGAGACGTTCCCGTTGTTATGGCTGGACGCTGACTGAGGAGCCGAGCACGCAAACACCAAAATATACGCGATCGGCACACGCCTAGGGGCGTCACGCGGAAACTTTCCTTACTTTCTGAATAGCCCTCGTAGTTTATTTAGAATCAAATCTTTCTTGCAATGAATTATGTCTTAAGAAAATAATGTGCTTATATTTGAAAACAACCTGAAATAAGGCAAATGTATAATTAGATGTTGGGGTTTGATTTTTCTGTTATGTTGTGTTAAAAATATTTGAGTGTTGTTGAATTATTGCTTGAACTATATTTTGTTCACAGTGCAGAAATTTAGGATATGTTATTTATATTACTCTCTGTTTTGTAAGAAGCTTTGTTAAATAAATCTCAATTATAATACAAAAATTTAAATTGGTAATCAAATTCCCCAAACCCCCAATATATAATTTTCTTCTAAAAATAGTTACTATTTACAATTTGTTTATTTCATGAAACGTTTTGGAAAATGTCAGAACATTTCAGGAAATTCTGATCAACTAATCTCAAACCCTCTTGGATAATGTTTGTTAAACATGTGCTTTAAGATATAGTATTCTATACTATCACCCAAAATTCAAATAAGTTTATCAGAATTAATGTTGAAACATGTTGTTGATTTCAAGTTATGTTATGCATAAACATTTCAAACAAAAGTTTTGTTGAAGACAGGGCTGTGTTTTAAGTTTCATTCATTTTCAATTTTTTTTAACTCCTAATGCAAATAGAGAGGTTATAAGTTTTAACGTGTGCATCTGTGTGTCTGTTTCTGTCTGTGGTATCGTAGCTCCCAAACGGATGGACAGATTTTGATTTAGTTTTTTTGTTTGAAAGGTGACTTGATTGAGGGTATTCTTGGCTATGATTCAAGAAACTCTGTTCAGCCATTCACGGGTTTTTTCAATTTGTAATTTATCTGTTCATCAAGCGGACAAAGTATTTAATTACTTAACTATCAAGAGATTTTCAAGTGTAAATTAGCAGAAAAGTATTACTTTTGTTTAAAATTGAGAGTTTGTTTGTTAACAAAACTTCACTTTAAATGGCAAGTTAGACTTCATTGCATGATTATAATGAAAAGTCAATTGTTTTATTTTAAATAGTTAATTTAATTATCTTAATAGAGAAATGCTTTTGGATCCAAGTTTGAATTGTTTATTAATTTATAAATAATCTTTTAATATTAACATGAAATTAACTTTAAGAAGTGGAAATATTTTTCAGTGTTCAGGGCAAAAGTAACTAACCATTTGAGCATTGAAACAGAAGAGAATTTCAAGAAATTTATTACTTTCATTATTTCTGTAAGTTTTTTAACCTACTTAAATTACATAATTTCATATATATAACGTCACTTAGCTAACAGTACCACCTAACTAACATTTCAGTAACTTTATACAAGGGACAAAACCACTTATTTGCAAGTACATATTATATAATGTGTGTATTTAATATAATATTTTATTTTTAAAACAACATTTTGGATACTTTTTTACTATAAAAAAAAAAGAAAGTAATCTAAGTTAATAAATTTACTTTGTTAGTTGTAGTCCAGTCAACGAATGATTCTAGGTGGAAAGGCATAGGACGGAACAACTACTTCAAAACTTTGTTAAATTATTTGACTTTTTAATAGTTGAATTGTTTACTTCTAAGGAATTTCATAATATGTTTACTTAATATCTTTAATTGCATCAAGCTTCCTCTAAGCCCTTTCGCTATAGTGTCAATGTAAGAATTAAGAATTTGCATACAAATGAATTCCAATAAATTATGTGAAAAACAAGTTGAAGTTCATTATTGTACAAACACAATTGATCAAATTTCTACCACAGGAGATGCTAGTTTAGGAGATGCTAGTTAGTAATAAATGTTTATTGCCCAAAATACTTGGTTCACAAAACAAGCTTCATCTGTCAACTGATTCATGCACGCAACCTTTTGCCACTGCGCATCTAAACTCATAGCGTTATCACTTTAAAATAATACATCGTTCGCTTGTGATGAACTTTTTTTAGTTGAACTTTTCATAAGTTTATATATATTTTAAAGTAAACAATGTTTTTTGATTAATAGTGAGTAGAAAATATTTAGTTTTACAATATGGTTCTTATTTAATAAAAGTAGTAGTATATATAATAATTATCATTTAATGAATTCTTTGTTTTAGGGTGTTCGTAAAAACTCTAAACATGCTGATAGCGGGATCGTGGAAAATGGAAGCGAAGAAAATTATTCCGGAATTAATAAAGAGCTCATCAAATCTGATAAAAAGGAAGCATCAAAATGTTCTACAAAAATAGTGGGAAAAAGTTCTAAAGAACTAGCAAGACAATTATATGAAGCTGGTAAGTACGGTAGTAGTCTGAAGATGAATTCTTGAATGAATGAAAACATTATTCTTAAAATGTTATATTAACAGTTCCAATGTACTTGCTGTGACACATTTTACCATACATTTGTCTCACCTGGGTGTTAGCAGTACTGTTTGGTATTTTTTTTTGGATCAATGAAAATTTAAAACATCATTATTAAAATGACCGAAAGTTTATTTATAAATAGTCAAAGGGCCCAAAACAATGAAAGCCATTATTGTTGAATAGGCCTACTATTTTTAGATGTTTCAAGCAGTTTGGACTTGTATTTACTGTACTACAATGTAGCCTATTATTTAGGCTAACAAATTGACGTTCTGTACACAACCATAGCTTATTGGTAATAAAATGTTAACAATAAATAATAAATAAATAAAAGGCAAACAATAAAAGAAAACCGTTTACATTGTAAAACACAATTTTAATTATTACAGTACAGTAATTAAGTATCTAAAGTATGTAGGTACAGTACTGTTACAAATACTGTTTTACCGGTAAAAATTACCGGTAGGCCTACAGTTCGGCCACAGTAAAATATAAATTAAGTTTTACTTACAGTACCGTAAAGGAACGCTAATGGTAACATCAGTTTTTTTTTTTAATTGTGATTTTCGGGGAGAGAGTCATTGACCGTTTCAAGGTCACATCCCGCTAAGAATAGACTAGGCGCGGCGTTATTCTAGCTGCAACTTTCACTTTTCACCCCATCCGCCACACAACCAAAATACGAAAATTTGTTTGGAGATGCTTCCGGTTATGGGAGGGTCCGGATGTGACAGGTCGTACTGTACGTAAATTGTTTTACGAAAAATCTTGTTCATATTTACTTCAAATAACTAAACAAACAAATTGTAAATGTATTTACAAGCATTGAGAATGTCTGCCATAGGCCTAGGTATAAGATAATACGTTTTTTATGTAAGCGTAAATGGAAATATCGTTTATTATTTACCTACCAGCTGGTCATTGTAAAGTTATTAATTGTTTCAGTGCACTTATTTCCCCAGTGTTTCATATTGTAAAGCTGACAGCGATTTACTCGTAATTTTTCCAGTACCGGAACGCTGCCAGTGGAAGTAAGGGGGTCATTTTTGTTGTTGAAATGTTCACTTTTAAAACCACTACTTTACGTAGCTTTGGTGAGTTTAATGGTTGCAGATAATATGCTTACTTTTATAAGAAAAGTACAAAATGTATATATGTAACTATTTTTGTTCTCGTATGTAGCAAATTTTCGAGAAACATAGTATTTTAAGCAAAAACTCTTATTTAGTCAATAGCCTTTATCACAAATTTAAATCCCCGGTAAAGACTAAACCTAAAGACCCCAAAACTCTAAAGATGTAAACCTAAACTCATGATTTTTATTTTACAAAAACAATTAAACACAAGCAAGCTTATCACGAGAACACAACACAAACGCTTGTTAGTGAATTATTCTAACGACACTCAATAGTCGCGAAACTAAACAACATCACAATGTCAACGTTAAAGCTACTAAAAACTTTTTAGTTTTTGACAGTTCGCGAGAGGTAGCATGTACCGGGCGCAGGCACAGTCGCTGAGGTGCAGACAACCTGATAAATCGCCTTGCTGCCAGGTACTTAACTTTAATTATTTTCCTCTTTCGGGGCGCTTTTTGACCTTGTATTTGTGACAGCATCTGTCAGTGTATAGCCATTGTTAGTATGTATTCTGTGTTATGCTCTCTATTTTTTAATTAATTAATCATGAAATTAAATGAGTTATTCGATAAGTATTAATCACTCTAAGTGTGGTCCAAATTATATCATGTTTGGTCTTATTAAATCTCATCAATAAGTTATAAACTTTTTCATGCCGAAAAAGTTAGTGTAAAGTTTAAGCATTGCTGGTTTTTAAACTTTTCGGCCACCTCGATTTTGAATCATCGGTCTCTTATTTGCAGTCGTTTGCAGCACTTGCCGAACATCAAAGACGTGCCGCGAGACTGGCAAAAGGATGTCTAATGCTCCGGTGCTCCCAAATTGTCCCATTTCGATTCCAAACTGATATGAGGGACAATGTGGGAGATTTTACTGTAGTTGGCTCGCATAGTCATAACGCACTGTAGTGTGGGGATATCTTGAGGTTTTTCGATTGGCGGGCGTAAAATTCTGAACCGAGTGTTGAATGAAAGTGTGATTGATTGAGTGGATGGTCCAGTAGAACATAAACAAAAATTATGCTCAAAAGCAGTACCGGAACAATGTTCCGGCACCGGTAAACCCCTGAAAGCTGATGGTCCTTTTTTGATACACGCCATTGTATGCCAGTTGTCTCGTACCGTATGGAGAAATTTGTATCTTCTGAAATCTTATTAATCTAGTTCTTTTGTTAAATTTTGTTGTGATCGAACACCGCTGACCTGATTCTATGATGATTCTATACTACCTAAACCCTTTTAGTATGATTGTGTGGGCTTTGTTCTGGAGCTACATAAAAAATGACTTTTCACTTTCAAAGATCAGAACAGAAGAAAACAAAAAAAACCTGTCTCTTAACTGGAAATTGTCTAGGCAGAACTTCTGATTCCTCGATTTCATGATTGCTCAATTTATACGTAACGTCCACTTATTACTGTCTTTTCTAAGTCCATAGATTTCTATATAGTTCTTTACATAGACGTCATTCACTTAGTCACTATGGGAATGTTCACTGTTCACTCTTTATCTGTTCCCTGAAACTGTTTTATATTATCTATGTTTACATTTATTTATTTTAAGCTCTTTCATTAAACCAAATACTCAGTCTAACTATCTATTACTTATGGTCTTGACTGGAAGTATATTTCTTTGATCAAATTAAAGACGTTACAATCCACTTTGTCATTAAATTTTACAATTTACCTAGTCGAAAGAGTAAATTTAATTTTTGTTTATTTACAGCAGTCCGTCGACATTTACATAATAACATATTTATTTATTAAAAAGTAGAAGAACAATATGTCCTAGCAGTTACAATAAATTGCAGTTAAACTCTTTCTAATTATTGGTTAGCTTTATTTAACTACACGTTATAGCGTCAAATCACAATAAATATTATGAAATCTTTAAGATATCTGCTTGCTTATAAGCTCAATAGGCCTCACTTTGTGAGCCAAATTACAACAGTTGATATAAATTTACTATTCAAGAACAGTTTACTATAATATGCCTCAAGTTATGATCCAAATTACAATGTATTCTAGTGATTGATAATTTCTTATAATTTCCACAATCTAATAAATGATTAAATTGAGGACACAAGTTTACAAATATCACCAATTATTTATTAATGATTGAAGAGCAAATTATATATGTACAGTTAATATTTACAGGTTAACTCAAATTAAATGTCTGTTAATTGTTCTAGAGAATTGATTGTCTCTTATATCACTCTTATCTCAGGGGGTCAGTGCCGACTCTTCCCAATGTTTTATGAAACAAATTAACTATCAAATAAAAGTTACTTAAATATAAAAGATTTTAATTGAAACGTGGAACAGTATGAATAGTACAATTTGTAAAGGGTGTGAATGTGTAGGTGTTTATGAGTGTAATATATGGGAAATTGCAAATTCTTAACTATAGTCCAAATCTCTTGCTCAGTTCATGTACAGCTTTTATTTATTAGCTTTTAAAAGTTTGAATAAATAAGTTCTTTTACTTTTTAAAATGAAACCAATAGGTTGTTTTAAAACTGTATCACCGATTAATTAATTTACTGAATTGGATTAGTCTCACCCAGTTAATAAGGTTCTCTTCTTGTGCCTAGTATTATATGAATAATTATTACTTATTACTTCACTTCACTATTGAACAAACAAAAGTTATTTGGTTAACGGGGAACAGTTAATTATCACTTCTAAGATAGGCTTAACTCTTGTAGTATTCTGGAGAGGTCTAGTAATACGTCTGCTTCCTTTGGAGTCTCAACAATCATTAAAAGAAATGCTTGAAATCAAATTTGGCTTGCTTTAGGCCCTCAGGAAATGGTACATAAGGCCTGATAAATTTCACATCTTCTGGGGATTTACTTGTTGTGTTAAATTGTGTGTTTTTAAATATTGAGTGTTTGTTTTATGGAATTTTAATTAAGTTTTGAGGTAATTTAGTTTTACAAATAATACAGAATGCTAAAAGGAAAGAGAAATTAATTAAATAAAATATTAAATAAAAATACCTAAAATAGCTCCTTGTACAAATTATTCCTTAACATCTAATATTTCCAACTAAAATTATACATTCAGCATTTCAAACTTGGTTCCGTGAAGGTACGGGTAATCACGTGATCGTGGGCGGAGCCTAACAAATATGTCTTACGACTGTTTTAGGCGATATCTGACATTCAGGTTACCTTTGACTAATTATATCGGCTTAGTGGTACTTCTTCTGGGATTTTAATAAAGACATTTTATATGTAGAATTTTCTGTTCTATCTGACGGTAGTGTTCCTTTTTTAATTTGAAACCTGGTTTCGTTGGGATTGATTATTTTATTTCTGACTTGGCCTAGATTCTGTATATCGGCCTAGTTTCGGTTGGATTTAAAATGTAAATTTCGATCGATTGCTGTGTTATTGAATTGATATTATAATTTGTATGGATTGGTCGATTGATTTAGATATATTCTGATGTAGGAAAGAGATAGATACAAGGTCGGGAAATAATTTTAATTATACAAAATGTGGTCGAAAGTCGGGTATTTCAATGTTATTAATTTAGTGTTTACGATCCTGGCCGCTAGATGTCGTTGGTTCAGATTATAAATGAATGGACTTCAATTGCAGGGTTTTCTGTCTCTCTCGCACTCATGCGTGTTTAGTTTAGAATGACTTTATTTCTTATTCATTCGATTGATTATTATTATGGAAGGATATTTTGAATTGTTACACAGTACTTAAAAATATACTTTACTCTAATGATGGGTGCCCCATGAATTCATTTATGGAATAATTCTTTCAAATATTTTATTGATTCTTTTTTGAAAGTCCTCTCCTCCGCAATTATTTTAAGTCTTTTAGGAAGACTGTTATGAAGGATAGCCCCCGAAATTACTGGTGATTTACTGGTTATAACAAGTCTGTGGCGTGGAACAATTAAATTATTTGTTTGCGTGGTTTTGTAATCACTATTTTTTTGTTCTACTTTTGAAAGAAATTTAGAAAAGAGAACCACCGCCAAAATATAGTCAGAAGGGAAAGTCAGAATGTAAAATTTTCCAAAGAGGGGGCGGCATGCATCTTCAGGTTTTTTTACCGAAAAATAGCCCTTACTGCATACCTACTTCTGTATTCTGAAAACTCACAGCGTTAGACCCTTTGATGCATTTCCCCATACTGCTGTCATATTACATGTGATAGTAAAACAGACCATAAAGGTAGAAACACACTACCGTCATGTCACGTGAGCTCACGAGATGTCATACTGTCGTGATATCATGCTAAGAAGTACACTGCTGTCACACATCATTACCGTGAAACTACTTTCTTGATCATTTCTTTGTTAGTCCTTGCCCAATTTGAAGTAAAAAGCAAATAAAAGATAATATTTTTAGGCCCATCTTTATTATAATAATGTAGGCCTATATAGATACAAAATTTTAACAAATAGACCTACAGTTGTATAAAATCATATTTAAATTTTACAAGACTTGACTATTTTATAATACCGGTATTCAAACATCAATATGGAATAGAAAGGAAATTAAAACGTAATATTTTCATTTTAATTTGACATACAATAATGTATATTATGTAAAAAATATTTACAAATAGGCCAACAATTTTATAAAATCATACCCTACGTTTTCAAACGTAAGACTATTTCATAATTAATAGTAGCCTAAATATTTAAACCATTTGATTTATCAATATGAAATAAAAAGCTAATAAAATATAATATTTTTATCTTTCTTTTGATATATAATAAAATAGCTTATATAAATACAAAATTTTACTAGGCCTAGTGTTTTTGAATTTGGAATCAGGGCAATATAGTTTAACTGAACTGAAGTGGAAAATATGTGAGCTCATGTCTCCTGAAAGTGTAATACCATTCAAAACAACATCCCACACTTTTAGCCCGTGACGTGAGATGACATGACATCACGTGAGCTCAAGTGATGTGGCGGCAGTGTGTTTCTTCTACCTTCCAGAAACTTTACATTTTAACTTAAGTCAGCTGATAGTCCGTCCAGTATATCTATTGCAATATGTGACAATAGAACTCATATTAAATTAAAAATAAAAGAATAACCCATAAAGAAATTAGACCTTAATATATTCAGAAAGTTGTAAACAAAGAACAGCTGTCGATTCAACCTAAAACTTGTATAAAACACACAATATTATCCTAGAACCAAATATTTTCAAACCTTTTTTTATTAAAAAAATATGGAAAACAAGAGTCTTTGGGACATTATAATAGTGTTATTTTTAATTGTCTTCGGCAAAGAAACAATACGTTCTAAAGCACCCTGAATATTTATCTTTTTTTAGGTGAGGAAAAAGATGGAATAGATCATAATGTCTACAGTAAGATATTATCCCATGAAAGCTTTGACGAGCTGAAGTCGGTGATGGAAGAGTATAACAAAATAGCATGTCGAACTTTGGAACAAACAATTAAGGCTGAAGTGACAGGACCTCTACGTGATGCATATATGGCTGTTGGTAAGCATGAATTAAAACACATGTTTAATTTAATAAAAGTTTTAAAATTCAAAACCGAATAATGTTAAATTATTTGATCCAACAAACTTTGAAGCAATTTGAAAGATAAATTTCCACGGTTGTAAGTATTATTTACAGGTTCTTGGACTTCTTAAACTAATAAGTAATTTGTTTAGCTTTGACAAACAGCATAGCATGTCCTCAAAAAGAAATAAAAAAGGGTGTCCCATGAGCACGTTTAAACTTGAATTACGCGACAACAATTGATGCTGAAGAGAGGTCTCGATCGACGCGCCCAACATTTGGGTTTAGTAGTCATGATGTAGTGTTGGACGGGAGCAATACGTGCTTTTGCGATAGAAGTTTATATCAAGAGTGGTGATTGCTACGCTACAGCCCTTCGGAAGTTTTGTTCTCAATACAATATTCGAAAACTGATACATGTTCCAAGTGCTAAGTGGATCAAGAAGTTCTATGAAGCAGGTTGAACCATCAAAAAACCCATTTTAGGACCCATGCATATTGTTCAACCAAAGAAAACGTTCATTGGGTAAGTGATTCAGTCCTTGCAATCCACACCGTACAGTGCTGAAGCATTCGGCCGGTTTAGGTATCTCTAAATCTACTGTTCACGTAATTATGAAGAAGAAAATGCATTTACATCTATGTAAAATACAATTAGTGCAAGCATTGAATGAAAATGATTCTGCTGTAAGAAAAACTTGTGCTGAAAGCGTTTGAAGTTTTTCCTACACAGTGTAGAATTAACAATGTTATCTTCAGCGATGAGGCACATTTTCACTTAGACGGGTATATACACAAGCAAATCTGCAGATATCGGGACCTGTCAAACCTGAAAGAGAGACGTCAAAAACAGTTAAACCAAAATGGTCAAGCAGTAACTGTCGATTCTGAACGATTCAGGCACATGACTGTCACTTTTTAGCTCCTATTGGGGAAAGGGATCCCCGATCTATCAGAGCATGTGGTTTAAACAGTATGGGGAAACATTTGGATGGAATAATATTCAAAAAATGAAACCCGATAAATTTTTTATATAAATAAATACTTTTAATCAATTCGCTTTTTTTTATTTACAACACTTTCAAATGTAAACTTTCCACTGTACACACTGTATTTTCAATTTGTCTGCTCCCAAATTTATTGTAATAACAAACCATGAAAAGGAAAATTTTGTCAAAAGAGGCATAGTTAGCTGCACAGCATGTAAAGAGATGTGCAACTAATTTTATAGATAAGAGTCTCCTGCACCAGGGATGGATAAAAACAAACTTTATTCAAACTCTGTTGAGATTTTTGTGGAAAATCCGTTTCGGGACACCCTGAGTCCAAAAAAGTGGTTTTTACAAAATGTATGTCTGTATGTATATACCAAGCTAGAGCAAAAACTATTCGATCGATTTCAAACAAATTTGCATCAGATATGTCAAGTAGGCCTGTATAGATGCACGAAAAACAATTTTGAAAAAGTTTGAAAAAACAACCCCCTTTTTGGCAAAAAAACCCCAAAAAATCAGTTATTATTTTTTTATAAAAAACGGCTCTAACGATTTTGATAAAATTTGGCTTATTTGTAGCCTTTTTGATGTACCCTAACCATATACAAAAAACTGAATCTTTCTAAAAATTCTCGTTTAGCTAATAATAATAATAATAATAATAACTGATTTTTGGGGGTTTTTTGGCCATAAAGAGGGTTGTTTTTCAAAACTTTTTTTGTGCACCTATACAGGCCTAATTGATGTGTTTTGTGCAAATTAGTTCGAAATCGACTGAATAGTTTTCTCTCTAGCTAATAATAATAATATTTATTAGTTAATCTCCTACTTTAATATCACCTCTCCTACCCCACCTACAATTATGAAGTCACAGTGAATCTGTTTAATAATTTAAATAATATGTTTGTGAGAAATTATGTGCCAGTTCCTGGTACCGTTTATTAAGTTTAGTGTTAATAAATAAACCTTTATCACCTTGTAACCGATCTTTATTTCAGTTATTCTTTATTTTGCTCTTGAGCTAACCGGGACAACAAAAGAAAAATTACCGTATTTATAGAGAAACAACCTAGTTTCAATTTAGGCATGCATTTTTAAAATCTTTTTCTAAATTTCATGCTCAACAGTAGGCATCTTCCTAAAAGATACTATTGTAGAATATATTTATGGTTACGTATATTTCTTGTAAAAATTATAAACTAATAGATAAAACTTCATTACAAATTATATTGTTTGTGAGTTTTTTACTTTGTATGAATACATCCTGCTTAATATTCAAGATGAAGTTGTATTTTGAATGATTTATAACACATTAAGTATTAGGCCTATTTGTTTGTTTATTCCAGTGGAATCTGCTGTAAATCGAGCGACTTATTTAGCAAAGGCACTGCATAAAGCTTTAGACACAAATGTTACAACATTTAAGAGAATAATTATAAGCCACAGTGAAATAGACTTAGGGGATATAAAAAAAGAATATGAAAGGCTCTATGGAAGAACGTTAACTAATGTAATAAAGGTAAATTATAATTTTAAGTCCTCTATTTATATTTGCCTGTTTATATTTTTAATAAGTATCACCTGTGGTCAAAATTTGACCACTGTGTTTGTAAAGTAACAAAATTCAACTTGTTTTGCACATAATTATTTGGAATTTATATGAAAATTTTTACATTGACACCATGAGGAAAAGAGCAAAGAGGGAAGCTTGATGGAATTAATGATAAATATTTAGTTAACATGAAATTCCTTAGAAGTAAACAAACAATTCAGCTATTAAACAATAGAATAATTTAACAAAATAAATAAAGATAAATGATAATTCAATATGAAAGAAATGGAAACAACGCTAAGTATTTGATTGTAAATTTTTTTTTTTAAATATTTTCCCATGAAGGGAAAGCAAAGGGATATTAGCTCGTACAGCCCATGACTGTGATCCAAATGCTTTCATTTAATTGTTTGAAGCCTCTTTTATGGATAAAATCTGGTGAGTATAAAAAATATAAAAGCCATGACCTGCAAAAATAAATTTGTATACGCTTTGCCATAGCAACCAACTGCATAAAATAGCTGATTCGGATAACCAGCTTAGCAATACAATTTTAGAATTAGCCATAGTTTATTTTACGTACAACATACACACATGATTTATGTATGAAAACATACATCTTCTATGGCACAATGATTTCGAATAAGTTTCATTCCTCTTCTTATGTAATAAATACAAAAAAGGTATTTCAATTTTCAATGTTCACGTATTTACCCTAGGAAAGATGAGAGCTGTTGCAGTTACTTTATTTATTTATGTGTTCGCACTCTAGCTGCCACTTTCTATGTCCAATTTGGAACACATGTTAGTTTTGTAAGTAACTTGGACGAGTTCGTCAGGCAAAAAATCCAATTACCGGAAGCGTTTTTTGACCGGAAGTAAAATTATTTGAGATTTTTCATACTAGAATGAAATTTTTTTGGGTTTTATCTAAAAAATAAGTATAGGAGATTATTCTGTAAATTTAATTTTTATACACGACCTTATAACGCGTCTATAGTTCCCCCTTAATCGATCAAAACTTAAAATACTATAAAAGTACCCAGTTCAAATCTATGTTTTTCTGCTGCGAGCGAAACGAATTTGGAAAATTCGCTCAACTCACGTCAGCGGTTTAACTGCGTGATCGAATTATATAAATATGGTACCTTCGTTTTTCCAATGTGCAGCTCCTTTTTCTTCTTTTTGTCTGTGATATCATTATGTTTTGTTTCATAGCAATGTTACAATGTTGATCAAGAAATTAATAAATACAATTCAATTACAACAATTTATAGAACACATTTATTTTGTTATTAAATGTTATGTTATTATTATGTTTTTAACACTATATTTCTGTAGTTGGATCAGATCTGAACCCTTTCTTTCAATAAATACAACTTCCTTGAAATAAAGTCATCGTTACTGATTATCCCCAAAGCAGAACAACGAGCTACGGTGCGACATTGTCGCAGAAAGAAAGTGAGGGTTGCATAAAGATATCGTACTGATTAAACGTTTTTTGCAGGTCAAAAACTAGAGAAGGGTCGTTTCTCGTTACCGATTCTCCATACCAAGAGATACTCAGTTTATATTATCATTGTCGGACTTGCCAAGTCTCCGTATTTTAAATGTAATCTCCGGTATTTGCAATCACATTCTCTATATTTAAACGTAAACTCAAATCAGCATTTAACAGTAAAAATATCAGTGGGAAAAAATGTAAAACTTTCTTAATTTGATGTATGTAGACATTTTCCCTTGTAAAATGTTTAGGCAATTGTTTCGTTTAAGTAAAGGCTCTTGTTTTATTTGTATTCATGCTTAAGCTTAGTTATTTGTTCACAGGAAGGTAAAGTAGGTTCAAGGTCAACCTCTTATGGATTCATTTCTTATCGTGTCTAATTATAGAATTAGGGTGTCTACTGTGACAAAAAGTTAAACATTTTATAGATCGGTAACTAAACTATAATAATTCTATTTGTTTTAGGTCGGGTAAAACATTTTAGACATTTTCGGGATTTACGTTACCCGTGATTTTTTTTTTTGTGGGAGTTCTGACGAAGTGCCTTTTTTTTTACTTGTTATTCATTCTTACAAATAGCGACATTTAATTTCTACTTTTTCGAAATTTTACAAGTGTCTTCCAAATAACATTTTTGTTGACCTTAGCCGTTGTAATTTAAAATAAGTTTTAACGCCGGTATTTCATAGAAACAAGAA
>JAGFPH010002241.1:119857-130242 GCA_018207615.1 Philaenus spumarius
GTACAGCCCACACCAGCAAGGACAACTATTCGTGTTTAGGTTAACATCTTTCTGGGGCGGGGGGGGCTGTTTCATAAAAAAAACAAAAAACACCCCCCCCCCCCCCCCCCCCCCCCCGAGTCTCTGAAGCTGTTTTGGAACAACTCGAAGAAAGCTTTGTCTAAGAAATCAACTCGACATGAGACATAAACACATAAATGCTTGCACTTGAAGCCATACTAACCATGGTTAAATACTTTATAGAAACGTAATTATTTAGATCAGGCCTTATTGAAAACATAGACATAACCAAGGTAATGCAAGTATCTGAAATGCATTTAATGTTTGTTTTTTTTTTTACCTTTAATAAAGTCAAACCTGCATAATTTACCTGAACAATATAAAGGCAAGGTTTGTGCCAAATACATCAATTTTGGAAACTCTCCACTTGCGAAATCTACTTGTTGTTCTAAAGTTATCACTGGTCAACGGTTCTTTGTCTTGATACAAATGTAGAAATGACAATACTTTGAGCAAAGTTCCTGAATGTGTAAAGTAGAAAACTGCTTTAGGCAGACTTGTATTTCTGTGAACATGATAAGAACATAAATGTAATTTATCATCATTCTAAATTACCATCACTTGTATCTTAAATTTTACAACCAGAAGATAAGTACTTCGGTATGCATTTAATTAACATATAAAAAAATGTAAATACAAATTAGAATTGAATTTTTAAGCCCTTAGCTTTTTAGCGAATTTTCATAGGAAAAATGAGCTATTGCAGTGACCCATATAGTAAGACCTAAGGTCGGGAGTAGCACATGAGCACCGGTCCCCAGAACACGTGTTGGGGTGTCATTCAAAATCATATATATGTGTTCGCACTCTAGCAGCCACATTTTAAGTCCGATTTGGTACACATATTGGTTGTCTACGTCGCTCGGACGAGTTCGTTAGCCAAAAAGATCCAACAACAGGTAGTATCTATTTTTGAGATTTTTCCTACGAGAATGATTTTTTTAGTTTTTTCTGAAAATATAAATGTAGGATGTTATTTTGCACATTTTGTTTTTTTACGTGAGCTTATAGCTCACTCGGTTCCCTCAAAATCAATCAAAACGTAAAATACCATAAAAGTACCCGGATCAAAGCCATGTGATGGATTTTACCTTAGTAGTACCTTCTCATCCGAGGCTGACGGGCGAGTTTTTTCCCTGCGAGCGAAGCAAAGCTCATAACCCGAGGCCACAAAATTGAAGTGCAAACTCGCAAAGCAAGTTTTTCCATTGCGAGTGTAACGAAGGTGCGCATGAGTCGAAGCTGTAGACTTAGGCGCGAACAAATTCTACTAATATATTTCGTACAAATTGGCAGCCATTCAGCAGCGTCATGAGTAAACCTATTTCCAAAATAGTTGGTTGAAACCCGAAAACATAGCACTATAAACTTAATTTTGGAAATTTGCTCAACTCATGTCAGCGGTTTAGCTGCGTGATTGAATTATTTTAAACTAGTACAAAAGCAATGATACACCCGAGCAGTTTAGTGTCAGTAAATACTATAATATACAAGTGCGAGAAGGCAGAGTCAGCGTTGAAGGTTGATGTGTTACAAGTGGGAAAACTTGTTTCTTTCCATTCTTTTCTCAGTACAACCATGAGTGAGTAAAAAATTCCATCGCTTGCAACTGCTGTGGTATGGATTATAACAGTTTTTAACGAAGAGAGGTTTTAACCAATGGAAACATGAGCGCCCATCTGATATTTCCTAGGAGGTCTAGACTGGGGAGTATTAGGATTAAGGAGTACCAACCCCCCTCCCCTAGCGAAAGGTGGGTCCGTGAAAATTTTTTAAAACTTTAAATTTTGCTGTGTAGTTAACCGTCTAATCTTTGCCAGTTTTTACCCATAAAAAGTTCCGGTTCTCACCCTATTGAAAATTCCACTTTTGTTATTAAAATAACTAGACTACTCAATAAAATAAACGGTACCTAAAAAGCCACAGACTTTCTCCTATAATTTAACGGTTTCACCTTCCAATATACCAAATACAGTAATGTTACAGATATGTTGAAAAAAAAAACATCCCCTAGCCTTAAGGTATCAAACACGAAAACTGTTGACAATTTTTCTGAATTGAATTGTATCTCTGTATCATTTTGAAAAATTATCCCTATGTTATCAAACTCAAAATGCTTGAAGCTAGGCCTAGTTTTAAAATAAAATTTCATTTTATTTATTGTAATTAAATTTGAAAAAATTTTTTACCTGAGAATCAATTAGATGGCCAGAAGTTCTTTTGTTGCTCCCCGTATAATATTTAAGAGTTATTTAAAACACAAACTAATCATCAGAACACTGATTTTCACACGAACATCCCCAAAAACCATACAATCAAGCTAGAAGATGGTAAAGAAACATTTGAGAGGAAAGGAAATTTTAACTTTTTGAAAATTGTAAAGAAATTAAAAACTACAAGCATACTGAAACTATTTTGGTTGGTCATTTCGGTTGATGGAAGTTTTACTGTTTCATTATTGACGGCCAAGAACGAAATAAATATATATCAGATATTTGAGTTGTTACTGTTGTCAAGAGACTAAAATATACAAATTATTTATTGTTTTAGTATTTTAATGTTAACAGATTTTGATTTAACATTTGAATGCATCGAGAGTATGATTTCTACTTACACAAAATGTTTAATCATATCTCCAATAGCAGGACAGGCCTGTTCATAGTTGATTTTATATCCATAACCATCCACCCAATAGTACTTTAAGTCTTCGGCATACTCTAAAACCTGAAAATAAACATTTAATATCAATATAAAATAAATTATCCGGTCAGGTTTAATTTACTGAATAATTTCTAAGCTAGAACATTAACCATATCCTGTAACGTCTTCAATTTTGTCCAAGGAATGTTAAATACAAAGAAAGATAATTATGATTTTAACATGAAAGGAGCATGATAAATAATTCAAAGCGCTTAATTGAAATAAAGTAATTTTTGTATGAATAAAAAAAAGCACATCTGTATAGATAAAAGTCTTAAGTCCTGACTGACTGACTCGTACATTGATTTTAAGGGTTGAAAATGGTCAAAATACAGGGTTCACTCCCAGCCTGATAACAGATAAAAACAGCTGATTTAAATCAAAAGCTTAGGAATACAATTATAGATGTAGCCTATACTGAAACAACACATGTTTTTTCAATGCATTTACATGCATATTACCATAGCAACCAACTGAACCAACACATTAGAAAATTTAGAATTAGTTAATTTATTTTTCACAACCAAATTTTTTAGGGTACGTTAACGAAATAAAAACAAACACAAAGGAAAAAATCTATGAAAAAGGCTCACTGTATTATAATTCAAACATCTGTTGTTACATATGAACAAAACAGCTGGTTTGGATCAAAAGGTTAACACAATTTTAGGTTAGGCCTATATTGAACCAGAACACATTTCTTGAAAGTATTTACTTTTATTAAAATAGCAACCAATTTGGCAAATTTAGAATCAGGTAATTATTCTTCACAAACAACCAAAAAGGCTTACTGGATCATAATTCAATCACCTATCACTATTAAAATTATGTTAACTTTATTTTTAACCCACGGGTTTCTGATGCTTCGGAGGGATCCACCGCTTTGTCCATACTGCTTAAATCTCCTTTCAATTAATCACCTACTTTTAGATTGCGAAAAGCTAAAACATGTTCATAAGAGGTTTTGCCTACCAAATTGCATTTGGAGGATGCTGGGTGATGACTCCCAAACCATTTATATGTTGTTAGCATTCCTCCATCGGTTGAATGTAATTGGAAACATTTGAAGACAATATACATTTACATAACTTAAATGCCATGATAAGATTTATTACTTGTTATTTTAATTAGAGTTTTATTCATTGTTATGTAACAGGGCCCTGTGACAAGTTGTTATTGTTGTTATCGCTGTTATTTTATCATATTGTGCCTGTAGTGTGTGTAAATTAAAAGTTGAATTTATACCTGTGTATGATCGTATATATCTCAATTATTTATTAAGTCTATGAGCACTACGCGAATGCTCTTCGTTTTCCAGGTGATGATAACCACCCAGGTTTTTCGCCTATAAACCAATCTCTGTCTTAATCAATCATCATCCCCATGAAAATATCATAGTATACAATAATTTGCTTCACCGTGGGGGTTGTTGAGCAAAGCGAGCACGTGGCGAAGCCCTCTAGAAAAATAAAAGTGGAACACAACATTTTAAGACTTAATAATAAAGAAGTAGGCCTACATCATTAAGGCAGTGCATATAAAACCCCTATGCTTAAGAGCAAAGCAGCTGTTAGATCTTTCTGTACATGATAATCTAATAAGAATCGTCCATATGGGTGAAAAATTACTTCATGCATAAAAGAAGCTTGGCGCCATCGTTGTATGATAAAGGAACCGGGGGCAATTTGGTTGAGAAGCCATTACCAAGTCAACCCGCCCAGCAGTGTGCGGATGGGTGATAAGCTCTGTTTAAAAGTTTTAAAATTTACATAATTGTTTTGAAAAAATAGCTCAAGAATTGTCATTGTTTAAATTAGAACAATTTCATTTTAAACAGCATTGTGAGAAATGTGACTTTGTCGAAGTGTTTTGCAATCGACTTTGCCTCTTGGTTGAGTTGGCGGAAATCGTGTTCTTAGTGAAATAACAGTGGGTGCATTTTTATAGGACAAATCAGTGACTGTATGACACATCCCTCACTGCCAGTCAGGTTTCTTCAGGGACGGCTCTGCTTAGGGGATGTGTCTTCAGCTATGTTGCGAGCCTAGAAATGTTGTCAGGATGATTGGTGATGGGGAAGGTTCATGGAATAAGGCGGCGGAATGATTATATTACTTTCAAGCGTTTATTAAATCAATTCCTCAGCTGGCCTGAACTTACAAACAACTAACTTATGATGGTAAAGGCAAGCGAGATTGAGTGGTCTGGAGTCTGCTCCGGGCCAAGGATGCTAACACTAATAGAGGCTTGAACATTTAGACTGGGTACCCTCCCTTAAACTAGCTAAACTCTGACTTCAGCAATATTGTTCGAGTGCAAGCCAAATAAAATAGCATGACCACTAGAACCAGAATTACTATGAATTTCTAACTATTATCATTATATAAGGAGAAGAGCACCTGCAACAACTGAACTTTGGGAAAATTTCAAAATGTTATTGTGTTTTATATGCTCTTGGAGTTGTTATATTATAAATAAGTCTTATGTTCTTTGTTCAATTGATTCAAGGTTTAATGTACAGATTTTAATCGTGTATTGTGACTAATTTTTTTTTTCATTGTGAGATAGTCTCCGGATCACTGAATTTAATATACAGTTGAAGACAGGAATATGAACATACGTGAAAAACTTGGTGTCTACAAGTTAGTTTGTAATGATTGCCCCAAATATTAAATTGGACAGACAGGCCGTTCGTTTGAGAAACGTTTTAAAGAACATTTGCCTAAACCACATTTGAAATCAATAAAATCAAACTTCACTTTGTATCTCATTGACAATGATCATAAATATACCTACATAAAGGCCTTGTAGTTGTGTGACAAAGTTGAAATTTACCGGGCAGTTAAATCAGAGCCAACAAATGTGTTAAATGACAAGCTGTTATTTAGCTCTAATATATTTTTTGACTCAGCAATCAAGTTTGTTGATAACGATCAGAACAACGGATAGTAGGCTTCTATAAAAGACCCAATGTATAGTTGGGGGGGTTGCATACCGATGAGTTAATCAGAGTTCATAAACCATGCGCCGGTGCCGGTTGAATGTTGTGTTAGTGTATGTGTTGTTGTAACAATGTTTTTTAATGTTATAACGACCTCGTAAGAGTGATACTATACCTGAAGATGGATGCTTGGGCATCTGAAACCGCGGTAGTGCAGAATTACCATAAGTTGTATCACTAGATTGTAGGGATGGGTCGATTCTCAAATTTATCAATTCCGATACCGATTCCAAGAAATCGATTCCAGATTCTCGATTCCAATTACCATAATTGTAAAGGGAAGTAAACATTATTATTTAATTTTTACTGCATGGTTTTTTGACATTAATGTTATTTGTTAATATTGTTATTATTGAACTAAGAGGAACTTACATAAAACTGCCGATTTGGACTCATTAAAAAATGTATACATTTTTTTTCATTATACTGCACCGAAAAAGCTATTTTCCATACCTGTGCACATAGACGTAGAAAACACAGATACGCAAGTCCTTATTTTCCGAGCACAATACTGTACAATCAGCTGTGTAGGGATCAGTAAATTTATCGTTCTCCAGCTGATTTTACAAATAAGAATAAACGTATCAGTTTTAAGTAAACAGCTGATTTTACCGTTCTCCAGCTGATTTTACAAATAAGAATAAACGTATCAGTTTTAAGTAAACAGCTGATTTTACCGTTCTCCAGCTGATTTTACAAATAAGAATAAACATCAGTGTTATGTAAACAGTTGATTGATTTGGTCAATGGAAATATAACAGAAAAATCAAACAAGTTTAATTGTTTTTGTTTTTTTAATAAAAAGAGTTTTGATTAAAAATATGTTGCTTTTTCGGTGTAGTATAATGATAGATATCGTATGTAACTCGTCGTAAGTTTTTCCGTGCTTGTACATGCAAATCCCGCACTCGGCTGCGCCTCACCAGGGAACTATCATGTGCACGGAAAAACCCTATTTACTGGGCTTGTAATGTAATATACTATTAAAGAGTAGGGGTTTAACTATTTAAGGATAACTTAAGAACAGGAAAACCATATAAAATAAATATGAGTAGGGAAAAATGCAAAACATTCTTAATTTAATGTACGGTATGTAGACATTTTCCCCAGTAAAATGTTTAGATAATTGTTATGCGTAGGCTGTTATTTGTACACAAGAAATCAAGTCAGGTAGGCTCAGGGTCAACCACTTATGGTTTCGTTTCTTATCGTGTCTATTTATAGAATTAAGGTGTCTACTGTGACGAAAACTAACACATTTTATAGATCGGTAACGAAAGTTTCAAGTAATAATGCTATTTGTTTTAGGTTGTGTAAAACATTTTGGACATTTTTCGGACTTACATTACCCGTGATTTATGATTTTTGTAGGAGTCCCGATGGAATGCCTTTGTTTTACTTGTTATTCATTCCCGAAAATAGCTACATTTAATTTCCACTTTTTAACTTTTGGAATCGAGAATCGACCCATCCCTACTAGGCGGAAAAAATAAGGTATTTATAGAATAACACTGTATATTAATTATGTTTCTTTCAATTTCTGTCGGTCGATATTTAAACTTGTAAAGGGTTAAAAAAGTGATCAATTGACTTGTCTTGGTCAACAAACATCCATCTAATTAAGAACCTTCAAGTCTGAGAACTGCCTTCCTAAAGAATAGAATAATTCAAATAAAGTATTCTAAAGGTAAAAAATCTATTTTCAATAAAGTAAATTTTGCAAGATTAACCCTCTACCTGGTAAATGACAGCCGTAGTTGTCATTTACTTCAAACATTGTTTTGTACATTAAAAACAATATTTAATAGTAAATAACTAATGAGCTTGACTTGTGAGAAGGTAACTAGATAAAATAAAACCTGAACACAAAATCTCACAATAAACATGTTTACTAACCTCAAACACGTTTCAACGACAATGTCGCCATCCTCAGTGATGCACGGGCTACAGTAACGAACCTAAGATAGGCGGTGGTTAACGCCTTAGCATAGGTTTATGACACGCCCTCTGTAGGGTACGCCCCTTCTAGTTAAGTATTTATTTGGTGCGTTGTCACACTGTTAGTTTCGTTATAGTTTGGTTGCATCACTGAGGATAGCGACATTGTCGTTGAAACGCGTTTGAGGTTAGTAAACATATTTATTGTGAGATTTTGTGTTCAGGTTTTATTTTATCTAATATTTAATAGGTTTTATCAGCTTACATTTTAACCAATAATTTGGTATATAGTTCATTACTCTATGACTTAGACAATTAAACAAAAAAATATACAATTTTTTCAATCATGACATAGCATTGTATCATAGTATATGTTATCCATACAAGTAGCATAGTATCCAGTTACAATGTTTGTTTATTTAGTGTGGTGGTGTTGTGTTTTATTTATTGTAATTATTGTGGATTAGTTAAATGTGGAAATTTTGTCTTCTATAATATTATGAAGTTATGTATATGTAATTTTTTTGGAAATCGTTCACTCTTTCCAAAAAAAAAAAAAAATTTATGTGAAAATGTTTTTTACAGATCGACATTTTCCCTACGTTTCGATTTATCAACAAAATTTTTTTGTACTTTTCCTAAAACCCTACTTTTGAAACTTTTATTTACAAAAGAATAATTTTTCCGTTTGGACTCAAAAGCAAAATGGAGGAAACTTTTCAAAAATATTTTGTCTACATAGCAATGTTCTCCGTACTTTTTATAACAATATATATTTCACTTGAATGTAATACATTCTATACATTTTTAAAATGATAATATTATGCACAAGTAGTAAAAATAAACCTTAAGAGTCAAGTTGTTTTCTACGAACCGGTCATGGGGTTAACATTGCAATCCGTTAACAATTACTAAATTCTATTATAACTAGGGACTCTGTTCCTGGAAGGTTTGCGTCCCAACCCCGCCTTGGAAAACTCGCTAATCTTTGACTCGTTTGTAACTGGGGGACCAAGCATGGCTCAGTATTTTTAACATATGGATTGTATCTATTTGAATACTTAGTGACTTTATAGATGGTATAAAAAGAAGTTGTAGCTATTCACCTTCTAAGTGACTTGAAAGGTAGTATAAAAAGAAGTTCAGAGTTTAAATTTTATGCATATTTTTCCGAGTTAATGCACATTTTTGCAGACATAAGACCTAGCGCATTCGATTCCTGACATCAAAAAACCCCTATATGCAAATTTTCATCAAAATAGTTAGAGCCATTAGTGAGATCCCCGAAATAAATTTATAAACAAATATACAAGAATTGCTCGTTTATTAAGATAAGATATTATAGCCAGTCATTGATTAGTTCTTTTCATTAATTTGAAAACCCTAGTCATGAATTGATGCTAGTTTATTGGCCAAAGCCCTCTTCCTGGCTATCGTGCAATTTTGTAAATTCTTCTCCTCCGAAACTACTCGACCGATTTGAATAAAATTTTGTACTGACATGTTTTAAAAGGTGCTCCATTTAAATTTAAAGTTGATATCTCTTTTTCTAAAAAAGTTATTCAAGTTTTTCAAAAATGTCTGCATGTGCCATGTGCTGTATGCAATGCAGCTCGACTTTGGCACTTCCTTCACTTTCAGAACACCATTTGACCATTCATAAGCATCTCTAGGTTCACGTTGTTAGCTCTGGATTGTACTAAAAGAGAATTCTATCATTATATCGACTAATGCAAAAAATAAAAATTATATTTAACATTTAAAATTTATATTAATAAATAATTCTATTGAAACAGTTGAGTACAAGCCGGTGTGACTTCGCCTTTTTATGCTCCAAGCATCCCTAGTTACTGCTTGTTGTGAATGCTGGAAATATGTTATACTGTTAATGAATAGCTCTTCTTAAAGTAACAATTACCTCTAGATCCTGTTTTGAAAATATAAAACACCAAGAAGATACATTTCTTGGAGTCCAAGCGGTTTCAAAAGCGCATGTTAAGTACATTAGATGTACGTCATCTGTAACACAACCAATATGTTATTATATATAGTGGATAAGTTTAAGAAATAACTAAATGCTTATTTAACTAGTTGTGTCTATATTAGCGGACCAAAATTAGTTCCATGAAGTAATCACTATATATATATACCAATATATGAACATCAAAAACTGAAGTACTGTACCAGTAGTCATGGCAGCTCTTGAGCCGTAACATGGGCTCTTATGGGACTACGTCTGAGATGCGTTGCTGACTTAAGCGGAGGAGTGGGGGTTGTTAAATGTATGTATATGTGTTAAAAAGTTGAGCTTGTAGTGATGTATGTATGAAATTTTGTGCTCCGGGGTCAGGGGCTCCTCCCCCAAAATTTCGAAAAAATTTATTTCCTGAAAAATGGGAAAATTTTGAAAATTGGGCAGGGGGTTAAGTTTAAGATCTGTATTGGACGTAACGTAGACATTTACCCCACCCCACCCCCTTCCCCCAGCCCCACCCCTAAAAGTTTGAAAAATTCAAAATTTCGAAAAATGTGAGAGGGATTAATTTAAGGTGTTTAAAAAGTAAAATAGACTAAACCACCCCCAACCCCCCAACCCCACCCCCACCCTAGTAGAGTGTAGGGCACTTAATCGAGATCAGCTGTAACCGATGAGAGAGCTGCATTTGGACTACACTATGGCTACAAC
>JAGFPH010002241.1:130342-170372 GCA_018207615.1 Philaenus spumarius
TCAAAAATATTCAAAACTAAATTCTGCATCCAGGAAAGCTAAAATAATAACATAAAACCAAGTCAATCGACAAAGATTTACGTTAAAACGCAAGGAGAAACTAGGCCTATCTAATTACAAATCGAAGAGAAGTTGGCAGAATAAATCCGATTACAAGAAAAATACATTCTTATTAGAAAATTAAACCAGGCCTACGAAAAGAACCAATTTTTTACATCTCAAATGTCTTTGGTCTAAATCTAAAATAAACGTCGATAAGCTATTATAAATGTAAAATCGAAGCCCCGACCGACAAAATTTAATAGTAAGCGGATTTCATTTATGTAAACTCCTCCCACGAAACGCTGTGATTGGTCCACGTAATTCTTGCCACCAAATGAAAAAATACAAAGAATAAGATATATACATTCTAGAAATTAGATAGCAATTATTGTAATAAGGAGTTATTTAAGTGTTTTCTATAATTTAACTGTTTAAAATCATATTAAATTCATTGTAAAACATTGTTATGTATCAAAACAAATCCACACAATTAAATAAAGACACAATTAAAATAAATCACACTTCACGACTCCCAAACACCTATTACATTAACAAACCCAAATCCCAGAAGATATGAAGATTCATCAGGCGTTATTATCCATTTCCTGGAAAGGTAGAGAAGCCCCAAACGAAGGACATTGTTAAGTTGGCCACTGAATAGTGCAGTTGAGACAATTTTGGCTGTTGAAATTTAAAGAAAAGAATCGGTATTTGAATAAATATGAAGCTTATGAAGTTCAGTGTTTTTCCTTTATAATAGTTACTATCAAATTCTAATCTACAAGAACAAACAACCAATTGGGTGAGAACTTTCCAATTAACTAGGCCTAGTCTATTTTAAGATCCAACACCAAACCAGTTACCTTAGAGGGATAACTTATCTATTTGAACTAAACTGTGAATAATAATATATACATATGTTATGCATATAGATTTACCAAGAACCTTTGAACTTTAAATTATCGTAAATTCAGTGATCCATTATAATACTAAATCCATTAACCAAATAACCTTTTTGACGATTCCATATAATCTTGCAATGAGAGTTAATTTTGTACATATTTAATTGTGTTATCTATAATCAAATTTGTTTTCTTTTAAATACTTTGGGAAAAAGACGGCTCCAACCCACCGAGTTAAGATCTTGTGTTTTAAAATTATTGAACAACAATTAATAACCTGTTTATCATCAAACTTAGTATTCATAATCTAAATAATATTGTTCTTTGGAAAAGAAATATCATTTTATGTATTACCTGTAATAATACAGAAGTAAAAGATTGTTTTATAATTGTAACCCTTGTTGATCATCTTATTTTAATATAGATTTAATTGTAAAGTAAAGTTAATTGTGAGGGTTGTAGTAAATAATGAAACTTTTTGTGGTTTTAAGTAAAAAAATAAACATAATACACATTATTCAGCACATTTCGTTTTTTTACATGTCATTATAGCTCGCTAGTTCCCCCAAAAGCGATCAAAACATAAAATAACATAAAATTAGTTGGTTCAAATCCACGAGGGGGTTTTTACAGTGAGGAAGCTTGTCTTAAGAGGCCAAAGATCGGGAGCATACTCACATCATAGGTTCAGCTGCGTGGTCGACTTATTATTATTACAATGTAAGTATATATTAAAATATTTAAAATTGATAAATTGTAACAATAGATAAACTACTAATTGTCACTATTTATCTATTTCTATAACAACACTGTTTTTGATTGTTGAAATAAAGTCAAGAGCGAACGTTCACACAGCTCACATCTTTCTTCCAACCACTGTAACATTGGAAGAAGGCGAGCTAAAAATTTAACACTAACAACGCACAGGCGAGAGCCCCACGCACACCCCTGTTTGTATGAGGACCTCTCTCTTCCATCATCTGTTAAATAACATGAAAGCGATTACCTACCAGCTCTGTACGGTCAAGCGGGGTCTTTTTTTTATGTATTTATGTGTTTTAAAACAACCAAACATTAACAATTAGCGTTTACGAGAAGGAAATGGATGCAATTAAAACGTGTGTTAAAAGAAGTCTTCACTTAACACAAGAAAACTGACAGAATGTTTCTTTCTCACACATTTATAAGGTAAACTACAATAAATTCATATATTGGGGCTGAACTTCATACTGGTCTTCTAATTTAATTTTCTGTAACCTCTTCAGTTCTCTAGCTTTTCTTTCATAATCACTTGTAGACTTTTATTACTTATAAACATCTCACGAACACAAACCGTACAGACTAACTTAATAAGAACCGAGAAAACTTGATATAACCGCTCCTAGATGGTGCTGATAAACCATCTTTTACTTTACAAGTAATTTTTATACTGATTGTAAAGTAACTGAAGTATTGTTAATTTGTCAGCTGTCATTAATCAAGCCTTAGCTGAGTGGTGGATTCAGCTAGGGAGACCAGATATCTAATCATGTCTTCGGTTTGAGGGCGGAAGTAAAGCAAACTGTGGTTGGCTCGCTTCCAAGCCGACGTTATATGAATAGATATCTAAAAAATAAAAACATCGTTAAGGTAAATATAGTCAGGCTTTTGAACATTTGCCTATTAAAATGAATTATAAACTAATTTACAGGGATTACTAATAATTCCTTAACTAACTGTATACTATCCATAATGCCAACTTTTATTTTTTTTCCTAAACGGCTTAGTATTTAATTCCTTATACTCATTGGGTAATTTCAAACCCGAATACTGTGGATTTCTTTCAAATAAAGTCAGGTGATGTTTGGGAAGTTTAAAATTATTACCATTTCGTGTATTGTAGCTGTGGTCAAATTTAGATTTTGCTGGTAATTCATTTTTAATATCATGAACCCAACTCAAGATTTCATTTAAGTACAGACCAGCAAGTGTATGCATTTTTAACATCCGGAAAAGATTTTTACATGACTTTAGTGGGCTAGAATTTTTAATTGTTCTAATTATTTTTTCTGTAAAATAAATATTGTTTCCATTAGGGACACAATGCCCCAAAGAATTATCCCATATCTTAGAATTGATTCTACATACACGTGATACACAATTCTGCAAGCATCAAGGGAAAGACTACCGCTTGATCGTAAATTGCATATGAAATTGACAATAATTTATGCTTATTTACAGAATTGAATTCACAATTTCAAATGTTTGTTGGTTACGATTACTAGCGGAAAATTTTATAATCTGTGTCTTATCAATATTTAATTTTAGCCTTGGTTCAATTTCATCCAAAGTATTTTTGAGAGATAATGTTAATTCATTCATTATTTTATCTTTTATAATTGCTGTAGTGTCATCAGCAAATAAAATAATATCCTTATTTATTGCTTTTGGGAGGTCATTAATATACAGTAAAAAAATATAGGCCTCAATACAGACCTTTGAGGTACTCCAATCGTGGTGGCATTCCAGTCCGAAGTATATTTAATATTATATTTATAAATTATCGTTCTTTGTTTTCTATCGATAAGGTAAGACTTAATAAGTATATCCTAAGCCAAAACTAATTCTTCTTTTGACCCACCAGATGGGGTCCGCTCATACCCCTTCATGTTATAATAGGTTTTCTCTACAGGAATGACAGGAAAATAACGTTTAAAAGTGTATAAACAATTTTGTTTAATTTATTTTCTCTTCATCAAATACATAATTTTGGCGTTTGGAATTAAAAAAAAAAACTCGTAAAAAAACCAAGTATATTGCAAGAAAACGCTAAGCTAATAAAACATCAAAATGAAAAAAAATAATAAAACTGTCTTAACTTTATTACAAAAACCTAATTTTTGTAAACTTTTAACCTAGTCACTGAACATCAAACTTGGAAAATAAAACTTCAATAAGCCTACACATACAAAAATAATTTGATCACGCAGGTTTCAACCAACTAATTAAAGGTTTCAACCATTGAGAAATTGGTCTACTCGCGAAAGCGCTGAGTAGCTGCGAAATATATTAGTAGAATTTGTTACCACTTCAGCCTCCAGCCCTAGCCCGTTCCGCTTGCAGTGAAAAAACACGCTTCTTTTCGTTCGCAGTCGACAAATCCCTGCGATCAGCCTTGGATTAGAAGCTGCCCCACGGGATTTGGACTTTGTACTTAATGATATTTTATGTTTCGATCGATTTTTATTAAACCAGGCAGGCTATAAGGTCGAGTAAAAACATTAAATGTGCAGAATAATCTTATATATTTATTTTTTTTTTATAAAACTCCAACATATACAATTTTGAATGACTCACCAAAACGTCTCCTGGGAACCATGATCGGTGCTCATTGACTACTCCCGACCATAGGTTTTACCATTAAGAGTCACTGCAATAGCTTATTTTTCCTACGGAAATTCGCTGATTATAGGATCTTCCAACAAAGTTCAATCCTTATCAGCTATTAGAACCAACTTAATAATTATTATACAACACACTATAACAAACTGAAAATCATCGTAGAAAATAAACTCGCACTTGTCACAACGAACATCAAACTTTGAAAATAAATACAGTCTTATTTCTCGTATTAGTTACGGTACAAATTTTGCGGAGATCTTCCATCACAAAATAAGTACTCTTCGGATTCTATATCACTTTGGTAGAAAATAAACTCACACTTGTCACAACGGACATCAAACTTTGAAAATAAAAACAGTCTTCTGGTTGTTTACACTTGGTGCAGCTGTTGTTGGTTTTCTTATCTTTTTTTTTCTATTGCACCTTATTTTCTTTTTGGGTGGCTCACCGTTGGATGTACAATAAATTCTTAAATTTAAAGAATCCACCCTGTTTCAAAACATAGTTTTTAGCTAATCCTCTCATTAGAAGCCCTACATTTAAATTGTGGTTCAACCAAACTGAAGGTAAACAAATTTAAAATATCTGCTAATCAACCCTTTAGACACAATTGTAGGGAGGGTACTAGTTATTTTGTTTATAACTTGCCCGTTTCTATCCATATTATGAATCAGATTGTATACAATAAAATAAAATCATTATATAACTCTTTTACGAAGCTTAAATAATGAAATCAAAGAAGAAAAACTTTTCTAATACACCAGTTTTTTCTTACACAAATCACCACATGGGAATCCACTCAGACCCCAAACACGTTTTTTACCTCAGAAATGGAAGCGCTCTTGATATCGTCTGAAGAAAGAAGGTACTCATGGCCAAGATGGCTGTACAACTTACTTGCTGTACTTGCTATACGCAGAGGGAAAATAATGCGTCTGGGTTTCACCTAGACCCCATACGGTGGATGTGGGTTTAACATTGTATAGGCCTAATCGGTCTACATTCTTAAAGGTTCCTTTATTGGATTAAATGTTTTTTAGGTTAAGGCAAAATCAGATCAATGCCACTTCAACAAATAATGGCCGTTTCTGTTTCAGGTTAAAAGTAACACAGTTGGGAAATATGATGACAGCCATTTTTTAAATGTTCCCAATGTTATTATTTTGTTAAAATAGCTGCTATGATAATAATAAAATCAGCTGACTATTTATAAATGAAACATGTGTTGGCACTAATTAAACTAATTTTAGTCTTATGGAAACTAACGAATGTGTAACATCCTTTTTAACTCAAAATTATTTAGGTGAAAACACATTTTTGGCTCACATATTGATAGCTTTTTTATTAAAAAAAATAATCATTTATATCATTTGAGTATGAGCCACTGACGGATTGCTAAAAAAAACTAAAACTTCATTCTTTTGGGATTTAATACAGTTTAAGCCAAATGTAATTAACTTTGGCCTAGTAGAAAATGCATGTGTACAGTACAAAGTTTTGGAAAATTTTTAAAATAACATAGGCCTTTAGTGAAAACTTTGTTGAAATTTGTGCAGAAGCTGAAATTTGTAAATACAAAATGTTTGGTACTATCTGTTTGATTATTTATTTTATTCAATAAATTTAATTGTATCAGTTTTTAAATATTTTCTAAAAAACAATTTAGATTAAGAAACTTTTACTCATTTCCGCAATAACAATATATATGACACAGAACATTCAACTGAACAGTCAATTAATTGTGTCTATGTTAAACCATCAACTTTAACACCGCCTCATGGTACGGTAATTGTTCTATTTAGTCGCAAAGCTGCATTGACGAACATGATATTTTCACTAGTACGTGCACCGACTTATAACTCTTTGTGTAAGCGAGTAAGTTACACAGTTTAGCGATCAAAATATATAATTATGAGCTAATAATTTTAAAACACTGCATTTACTCGTCAGTTAAAAATTTGAATTCCATTATTTTATTTTTTTGTGCTCAACAAACAGATTTGTTCAGGCTTCCTCAGTGTTGAGAAAGCAGCCATGAAAAAGTTGAGATAATTCATGAATAACAACTGTAAATAACACTGTACTACTGAGTAAACATCGATTTATTTTAACTGAATATAAAATATATTATGTTTTTAAGAGAGAACAAGAATACAACATTAACATTTTAAGAACATGTGTCTCAGAACAGTGGAAAGTTATAGAAGTCTCAGCCTTGGATGAGACCAACAAGAGCCTTCTCGTAGCAACCGCTCACTTCAGCCTGTTGATAAAAAAGCAGTGTTACATCATTACGAAAACTAAATTACACATTTTTAATGATTATAAAGAATGTTTTGGTTTTCTGTGGACATACAATGATAAAGATTTGTATTTCCTGATCGAGTCTCAATTATACCAGTTAACACGAAAGGGGAATGTTTGATTTTTACGTTGCTTTAAATAGTTTCAGGGGCTTGTGTATTGTTATGAATATAAAAGATCTAGAACCTTTCAAGCATAAGGCTTTTATTAACTTTATGCCTATTAACATTTAGAACAAAATACTCATTGTGAAAGCAAATAAAATCTAAACAGTCATATGTTACCATAACAACAGAACATATATATGTGCAATTGCTTATCACATTTTCCCCTCCAAAAAGAAAGTTAATCAGAGAGTTAAGTTATGTATTTTGAAAATTTTTAGCTCGTTTGGGTCTTTCACAGATTTTATCTTCTGATTCAATTTGACCCTGATTTTGCAAGTTTATAAAACACTGACTTTATTTTGACAGTGGATATTTTTTTTGAATTCTTCAATGTTAAGGGCGAATCAGGGATAGTTGTAGTGATTGGCATGGAGTGAGGCAGTAAATGAAAGCTTGATGTTGATTCTTCATTTGGAGCTATGCTTCCGCTTGGAGCAAGTTGTCTCAAGATCACACTAGTTTCATTACCATCTTTCTTTTTGATCCAGGCACAACCAGGATTTGCTTGGAGTAACTCTGCTCCTTCAACAAGGTTATCATAATTACTTAATCTTGAATTATTCTTAACTAGTACTGACCAGGGTTCAAAACCCATTTGCTGATCTCTGGTGATAAGAAAAGAATGTGTCATGTGGGGTGCAATTAGTTGAGGTACACAAAAGTGACCTTATGGCATGTAGGGCTATGTCTATTACTGATTCTGATTTCGTGACTGGCAAGTCTTTACTTTTGAGGGTTAGATTGACGAATTTCCAGATAATGGCATTGTAACGTTCCATTTGTCCATTTTCTCTCAGAGTTGAACGATTAGTAGCAATACCAAAAGAACTGAAGAGCCCTGATCTGAGTGTAAGAAAGCAGGTAAACCTGCTAAGTAGAATAGTTTGACCAACCAGAAGCTGAACTTAAACTGGTAAGGAAGACAGAGAGAATTTGAAAATTCATCAATAATCATGACAATATATATTTGTTTCTAGTTTTAGTGGGGAGAGGTCCTTTAAAGTCTAACTTAAGTTGGTTTATAGGCACCGTTGCCTTCATATGCTGACCTTGGTATTTACAGAATCTAGATTTAACCACTAAGCATATGGCACACTGGGAGGTCATTCGTTTTATCTTTTTTACTAAAAAAAAGCAGGTTTTAAATTTTATCCAGTAAAGCATTCTAGTTACTCCAGGGTGGCAGAGAGCCTGATGAATTTCAAATAGCTTTTTGCGACTATCCACAACTCCACACACTCGAGATAATGTATCAGCTTTGATGTTTTCTATTCCTGGTCTATATACGATATCAAAATTGAATGGTGCTAGTTCGATTCACCATCTCGCAACCTTGTCATTTATTATTTTACTAGATAATCTCATGTTGAAGATATGAGAAAGTGTTTGGTGGTCAGTGATCAACTTAAATGATTTCTGTACTAAAAACACATAAAATTTCCTAAGCGACTCTATTATGGCTGCAGCCTTCTTTTTGATAGCAGAATGAAACTTCTCTGCTTTTGAAAGCGTACGGGAGAAAAAGGCTACTGGTCTATTATCTTGACTTAATATAGCATACAAGGCAAAGTTAAAAGCATTTTTGTTTCGACAGTCAGGAGCAATCATTTGATATAGTAGTGATTGAAACATTTGACACGTCATTCTTTAAATTTTCAAAATCATTTAGCACCTGGTGAGACAATGGAAAATATTTACTATTGATTAGATTTCGACGATCGGAAGCTGATGTTCTGCACACACAGTAATATAATCAAGGTAAGCTATGACTCCTTTAACTCCTTCATGGATTACTTTGTCCATCACTCGTTGGAAACATGCCACCCCATTAATAACGCCAAAAGGAATTCTAGTAAATTTACATAATTTACAGACTTCAAAAGACATTAAGCGCCTCTCTTCTGGTAATATAAGGATTTGGTGATAAGCATCTTTTAAAGCAATAGAACTACAGTAAGACCTCGATAATCCAGCAGACCCAATAGTTCGGCATCCATCATCTTGAAAATTTGCACTCATTAAAAATGGCAGTTTTTGTAATTATTTAGTGATTTAAGCCCGGTCTACAATGTCTGTTGGCTCTGCATCCATTAAAAACAGTGTGTACAAATCTACTGCTCAATAAACTTGTCCAAAACAAACGTTTCAATCAAAATTTCTCCTAAAAATCGAACCGATTCAAAACAATGTGCTCTTGTCGTCCTTTAAAAACGTTAAAGGGACCTTTTAACACTTTTGTTGCTGACAATATTTTCTTGAATGTATTCCACTTAATGAAGATTATTTGAACAAATTGAAGTCTTTGGAAAAAGATACATTGAATTTCTTGCAAGTAGTTGTTCGATTTAAAATCACTTTCAGGGTGTCTATTAGTTCCCAGAAATAAAAATCAGTGACTTTTCAGTGAGTTTTAGAGTAAAAATTAAAAAAATCGAGTTTCTATATACAAAGTCTTTATTCTGTAAAACATAAAATCACTTACGTCTACTTCACTTAGTAATACCCCAAGTAGTGATACGCGATTGCGTGATGTTTTACTCGATTGTTCAAACATATCGAGCATCAAACAATCGCGCATCACTACACCGCAACTTGTCTGCTCCGCTGTTCCCTACTATGCCCATACTCCCCCCTAACCGAACGCTGTTCCTGTTTATATTCATGTTTTGGCAAAAAAGACATTGAAACAACATAAAACACATAAATTACCCCGCTTCATATATGCTCAAAATTATTTTAAAGGCCAGATATGTCTTATAAAAAACTAATCGGGTTATTATAGGAAAAATATTTTATTAGTCTTGAAGCCCGGGGCTATGATCGCAATTATAACATCAGCGTGTCACTCGCCCGATAGTGTAGGTATACGGAACCTTTTTTATATTTGTTTCAATCCAGCGTTCAGAGAGCTTATATTATAAATATTTTATGTAAAAAATGATTTTGTTTTAGGCTTATAAAATTTATTTCCATGGCCTTTCAACAAAATACGCGACTTTTCCGTGATCCCTTACTAAAATCCACGACTTTTCCGTGACCAGTAGACACCCTGGCTTTGCACGGTTTGGAAGAGAAAAGGGTTCGAAGAATTTGTGACAGGCTGGAGTAAAAACAGCAAACTCCCACTACGTACTGTACTGACTAACAGAAGCCAACAATAAAGGGGAATGGAGCCCTACTTGAGGCCCATCAGTTAGCGGCAATCTCTCTACGCAGTTAATGTTATGTAGTTTCAACGTGTAATTTACATGTTCATATATAGTACATGTGTGTTTATTTATAGTTTATTCCCTGTTTAAACCATTTTAAAGGAATTAAAATTTACACAAAAATTATAAAATTTAGAAAATTCTTATTTATATAACTACAAGATTCCCATATCTATCAGACATGTAGCAGGAATATCTGCTTATATAAAGCTAGTCGGGTTCACTGATTCATTGACATTAACTATAATGCACTTCCCGTAATCCTACCCCCCTCGACCTCATACTTGAATCTACTTATATAAAGCTTGGAAGGTTTACTGATTCATTCACTGACATAAACTATGAGGCACTTCCCGTAATCGTACCCCCTCGACCTCATACTTGAATTAAAGCTCTTGACGAGAAACTTTCAGAAAAATTTCTAGAAGTTAACATTTTTGAGTTTTGAAGGCACTTTTCGCGCGGGAAAAGTTACATTTTTAAAATTTTCCACTATGAGCGTGTTTTGTAAGAAAACGGTAAGAGATGGCAAATAATTTTAAATACAAAAGTCGTAGAAAATTTAATTTCAAACTAACGATTTTCCGTCAGATTTAAGATCCAATCATCTGTTTAGCCGCTATTCACCCGAGAAGGAGCTCCGGCCCACAAGTCTTCAAATTTCCCAAGTTAATCTTATGGAGGTAATGTTTAATGAGTTTGAGTCAGCTGCCAAATAAAACAGCTGATTTATGCTTGGTCACCCTTGTACAAATGAGCCAAAGATTAACGAGATCCTTTAGCGAATTTTCCACCTGCAAGCGAAGCGAAGCAGCCATCTGAGGCCGCAGGCCGAGGCAAGGTCAGGACGTGAAGTGTCTAGGGGCAGAGCCCCTAGTTATTAATATAGCCTTTGACTAAAGCTTTAACTAGTGGTATGCTGTCAATTGAAGCTATTATCAAAGATGATATCGTTTTGTTTTTGGTACCATATTTTGAATTGTATATTGGCTTTCTTGGGCTAGATTTACACACATGCACATAGTGGCCTATCTTATTACACTTGCTGCAAGCAGCAATAGACAGGCACTTAGTTCTAGTACGTTTGTTATATCATAGATCATGAATAATAAAGCATACGGTGGCTTTGTGGCAAAAATAAGGTTGTCGGGAAAATATTGCATGATCGCGCCGTGGGGTAGCGCTAGGGAGAAATCATTGGGAGCATCATGCATTGATGCTACGCACCGCTTCCGTCGTTTCCCCCATAGATCGCTCCACTATCGACGACTTTCCAGCGTTATTGAAATTTTGCATTGGATCGGAGTTCTATTAGGTTATCCAAATACAATGGTTATATCCTCAAAAGTAGCATAAATTTAAATAAGAAGTTGTTAATAGTTCCTTAGAGTCCTATGGAATACTTATTTGGTTTGTTCTAATAAAGGAATAGGACCAGCTTTCAATTCAGTGTTACGTTTATAGTTATTTGAATTATTTATGTCTATTGATGTAGAACTAGCTGAACTGGACACTGAGTAGGTACTCTTCTGATTGAAAAGAGGCAGTTTCTAGAGGTTCTTCCTGTTTAATAGCATCCCCTAAAGTAGCAATATTACTACTCTAAAAAATATGCTGTCAATATGCTAAAGTATTGTCAATCCTATTGATTGCGTAAGGCCCACTTAAAGTCTTCATTTTCAGAATTTGAAGAAATATATTAAATGTGAAATTTCCTTTAGTTTGTACATTTTATCAACTTAAAATATTGACAGGTTTTGTGATACAATTGAAGTAGAGAATTTTCGAGTGCATAAGAACCCAGAAAGTTGTGGTATACTAAAAATTTGTCAATAAATTTTAAACTCCTTTTCTGCCATGCAATACATAAATATTATCAAGCTTTAAAAATATATTTTATTTATTCTTCACCTTACTGGGGTGCTTTTAATTATAATATAATTAATTTACTTACGTCTGCATTTCCTGTTTTTTCTTACATGAACTACGACCGTTTTGGCTTTTATTCATCCATGGTCAACATTGCTGGCTACTCACATTCGGAAATGAATGGGAACAGTCCCTTATAACGTTTAGTTTGACATAAAATTACTCTTTCTATTTTTAATTGTAACAGTGTGTACTAAGTGAAAGTTGAATCGTGTCAAATTTGTAAAAATGTGAATGAAGTAGAAAGTAACCTACTGAAATGGCGCACGTGACTATGGGTGAATAAAAGCCGAAACGGCCGTAGTGCTTATAACAAAAAACAGGATGTAAGTAAATTAATTATATTATTGTAAATAAACCATATTACCACAAACTTAGGTAAATACTGGCAATTCTTATTCACAGCAAACATTTTAAGGTAAGGAAAATTGTTATTTGATAGGAATAATTAGAAGTAATGCCAATAAATGTACATTTTTAATAACGGCACTTAATGATATATATTTATATATTTTATTTAATAAAAATAAGGCAACAGCAGGAAGCAACAGTTGTAATAAAATATTACATTGCATAAATATAAATTTATGTATAACAATTATTATTTTAAAAATACATTAACAACATCGAAATAAACAGTTGTAGAAGTTCTGGTGAGTATTTGAACACTTAATAAATTGTTACAATTAAGTGTAAATGAGATTCACGACACATAATATTACAGGAAATCCATGAAAATTTAATCACAGATTTGACACATATTGTTTACTTAGTATTTATTTTGTTCAGTAGTTGTTCATTTATCTTGAATCGGACGAGTTATAAAGTACACTTATGTAAATAAACATAGGAAGGACATGTTTTAGAAATCTGTTGTTGACAGATCAAGCTCCACCAATCAGAGCTACCAATGATCTCTTGTAGTCTCCAGATGTTTCACTCTGTTAACAAACATACATTTCAACAATATACCTTTATGCTTATTGGGATATTGAACGTCGATCGTAAATTATTTGAAGAGGTGATCGAAAGTGTATTTAGCAGATGTAACTGTGCTATTTAACAACTAAATAAAATTCTTAAATTTGTTACTTTATTTTATTTTATGTTGAGATGTCTTTTATTTCTTATTTCATACCCTAAGTTTGTGTTTGGACATAATTAATTTTTTTAAATTTATGGGCTATCTGTTTTTTTTTCTGGTTAACTCTTTCAAAAGTGCATCATGTGTGCCATATTGAGTAACCACATCATAGTACGTGATAATTGTTGCTTAAGCAACACTGGTTAGAAGTAGTTCTGCAAAGTGATTGGCTGCAAAACACCTACTACACAAATAGTTCTCAAGTTATTGATGGTATTTCTATCGGCTGCTAGGCCATATGTAGTTCAAAATGTATAATTTGTGTGTTGCTGAATGTTGTGGTGTTTTGCATAGGAGTTTATGTTAACTTTTAGGATTACAGTAGAGCGTCAATAATCCGAACGTCAATAATCCGAAACGTCAAAAATCCGAACGCATTCCGAGATAGCCCCTGCAAAAATTTTATTTCGCAAATTTCAATTGCGTCGTTAAAAAATCCACAAAAATCTTCACTGCAGTTTGACATTACATTACAGTATCTCTTTTTAAACACTTCTTAATACTACCTGCTTTCACACGCCCTCACAGCAGATTGGCTGTCAGTATTTTCACTGTCACGCTAATAAGCTGCTTTAGCGCTAGCAGTAAACAAACATCGTGTTTGTCTCATAGTTGAACAAAGCGGGGCGGGGCGGGGTAATAACCTTGGCTTGTCTATTTTTGTCTACACTAGCTCGCCCCACTAACTCAGTCTATCTCTTTATCAGTTATCACGTCCACCCTCAGTCAGTCAGTGTCTACAGGACAGTAGATATCATTGCTCTGTCTTTCGTACATTTTTATTTTCATTCATTTCTCTTTGTGTAATCATTATAACAGTGTGTTTTATATACAGTAGTGTACTGTATAGTAATTTTTTTATTTTTCGTTTGTGTTAACTATAATGTACAAGTCAATTTTTAAGCATGTACAGTACATACTGTACTGTAATTGAGAGTTCCAAGGGTAATCATGACGTGAAGGTTCTTCTAAATCATAATATGTAAGTAGTCTTACTTTCTGCTTGTACTGTTTAACCACTTTAATCGATTAAAGGGCATATATTTTAGCCTAAATAGCATTTTCTTGGTTATTTTCAAAAATCCGAACAAATTGAAAATCCGAACACCCCTCGGTCCCAATTAGTTCAGATTTTCGACGCTCTACTGTAGCTCCAAACCCATGACACAGATTTCCAACAGATAAGTATTAGCTCTTCAACAAGTAATAGGATAATAGTAAATCTACTTAATACTGGGTGTTTAAAAATGAATAGCTGGGTTTTAAGGTTTTTGAAGTTATACTTCTTTGCGCCTGTTGTAATCGGGATGGGGTGTCGGGATGGGGCGTCACGCTTTAGGAGTAAAATCTGGAAAGTGCCTTTTTATACCTTTTCTCTACAAGAGATACGTCAAGAGTCTTGGTGGGTGAGTGGTTAACGCACTCGACTTCCACGCTAGAATCCCTGGTTCGATCCCCGGCTGGGAAATTTTTTTTCTCCAAAAATTATAGGAAAGTATATGAATGGCCAAAGAAGTATAACTTCCACCGTCTGGTCCGACGCAGACCCAATTTTCTTTTAGCATTTAGTACATTTCACTTACAATTATAAATAATACATGACATGAAAAAGCGACGCAAACAGTTTTCCTACAATGTGAGCATCATTTGTCACACAGTACACTTCGAGTCGATAGCCGAGTGTTTGACCCAAACCTTGTTCATTGTGTCTGAAGTAATTGTTGCAACGATAGCTTCAATCCTGTTTCTCAAGTCGAGTAAGTCAGCTGGTAGCGGAGGGACATACACATGGTTCTTTATGAACCCCCAAAGGAATCGCATGGCATCAGATCGGATGGACGTGGAGGCTATGCGACACAAGCTGTCATCCTATAACTATCTTTCCAAATAAAGTTCTTTAGTTTCGCTTCTTCCAATTGAGGAAAGACTAAAACATCAAGAGGTTTCCATTGAGGTGTTGTAGTGCATCAAGATAAGAAACACCAGTTACACCAGTTGCACCAGTTACACCAGTTGCACCAGTTGCACCAGTTACACCAGTTACAGTTGCTTCAACAATAAAGAAAGGCCCATAGACTTTCCACCGGGATATGGCACAAGAAGCATTCAATTTAGGGGGAGTCTCGTTGTAACTGTACCATCTTATGAGGATTTGCTATCCACCATACGAGCACATGATGAGTGTTCACATGTCCACTTAGATGAAATATTGATTCATCACTGATGACAACACGATCCAGATAATCATTGTCATGCAGCAACATATTATTTCTGTAGGCTTTAGAGCTTGTAACAACTGCAAACAATAAGGATGTAGTTGTAAGCATCTTCTTAAAAATCTCTCCACACAGACGTCACTGGAATTGCTAATTCACGACTAGCCTTCCGAACTGATTTCTTGGGGCTACGCGTGAAAGACTCTCACTTGTTCAACACGTTCTTCAATCACTCTTGGTCGTCCCGTACTTTTTCCTTTGCAAAGACAGCCGGTGCCTTCAAACTGATGATACCATCTACGGATGTTCACGAGTCACCATCTTAGCTACTAGCGCTTTCTAACGGACGACAGAGGAAACAGTGCATGAGCACAGGTGTACTAACAAAACTGTTTGAGTTGTTATTTTATTTGATGAATTATTTATAATTGTAAGTTAAATGTAATAAATACTGCAAAGTCTTAAAACCCTGATATTCATTTTGAAACAACACCACCTATATCATTCCACAATGAAATGATTGTGAAAAAACAAAATACTAAAAGGTGGACGACCCATACTAGTATAGAATAAGCCAATATTTTCATTTAAGTAGGTATGTTTCTTTAAAATAAAAATACGGTACAAAATTTAAATTTTCCAAGATTTTTTTGAAAAAATAAAAAATGATTTCAAGAAATTATACAGCATTTACTACACCATATATATTAACCATTATGAGGGAGGAGATTCGTTGAACTGATAACATTTCTTGACAGTCCCAGCCAGGAATCTGTAGAGGTGACCCAAGGCAGGAATGCGTCCTGCCAATGGGGATTCACCCAACAGGTTTCCAAACAGAAATTACAGCTTTATTGGAATGTGCCAGAGAAAATCTCAGACTCGGACACATTAATAAAGAAACGTGTATATATACTCAAGACATCCAGGCAGCTTTGAAAGCTGAGCTCGTATGAGTTCAGGTCAAAATTAGTTTGGGAAAGCGACAAGTCCACAAAACAGCTGGTAGGTCTCAACAGGATGACGCTCTGTTGGGTCCAGGGCACGTTGGAACATCGGGAAATGAGTGTGGAGTTAGGCTGGCAAATAATACATCAGCAACTGAATTAACAGGACCTGAAATGTTCTACGGCATATCCAAGACAACAACTTTGCAAAGTGCTAATTGATTTTTTTTTTTTTTTTTTTTTTTTTTTGGTTTTTAAAGGCGAAATACCTAGGTGGTTATCATTGCCTGGATAACTAAGAGCATTCGTATAATGCTCATACTATCACACACACAGGTATAAAATTAAACTTTTATTTACTACAGACACTACACGATACAATTACAACGATAACAACAATAATTACATAATAACAACTTGTCACAGGGCTGTAAAGGGCCCTGTAACATAACAATGAATAAAACTCTAATTAAAATAACAAGTAATAAATCTAAACATGGTATTTAAATTGAGCAAGACTAGAACACGAAAGGAGCATACCAGGCTTGAGGATGAGAAAATTCTCACTTCTTGGTCCATCTAACCAATTGCATTTATGCTGAGCACGTGCAATGGAAAGAAGGGAGTAACTCTAGTAATTACAGGCCATGGCCACCACAGAAAACACATGCAAAAAATCGGCATTTTCATCGGAGACCCGAAATGCAGGAAATTTGGCCTGCAGTAAAGGAAACCACAGTATACCTGATCTATGAGCGTGAGAGGCTCAAACAGGTGTTATGAAACCTTTGGAAAGCTAAACAAAGGACAAAACACCTTCCACGACAACGAAGAGGATCCTTAGATTCATTAAGCTTATGGATCTTGACAAGGATAACTAGGGGTTTAACATCGTTTATGTGGGAAAGTAATAAGCCCTTGAGGCTGACGTGCATAAGGATTGGACCGCCCACTTAAGAAGAAGGCAGTCTAAACATCCCCTCTTCCATGTCTCACAAGCGACCACTGATTGAAATTAGTCTATTTAAAAGTGCTTAAGGGTCTGCTTCAATAAACGAGAAAGCAACCGGAAACGCAAGAGCTTCTCTCTATAGCCGTATCTAAACAGTGCAATTTCTTGCAGCTGCGCGCTTTGACATTGCCTCATTTTAAACCATTTTATAAATCCATCTTTTGTAATTTAGTGCTGAAAGGAAAACTGAATATTCTTTATAAAATTGCGGATCCGACTTGCATTTCACTTTTAATTATACATTTTTTATTGCGTAAAGAAAATACATTAAAATGTCAATTACGTGACAAATGTAAAAAATGTAAAAAAATGTGAAACGCAAAACAGATGCGTGTTGTGACTGTGCTTAAAATGAGACCTTGTAAACAATTTTATGATAAAAAATTAACGAAATAAATGGTTTGAAATTTAACATTGCTCTTAGGAATAAAAATCCAAGATGGCCGCCACTACAGCAGACACTTAAGACTTAATTAAATTTTAATGTACATAATCTGCACAAATGATTATCAACGATGAATAGTTTATATACTATTGATGCACATCAACATGCCGTAAAAGAATTGTTTGTCATCCTTACCTTAACTACACTTTCTAAAGTTTTGCCATATAGCCTTTCATACTCCTTTTTAATGTTGCCCAGATCGATTTCACTTCGGCTAACGATGATTCGTTTCAAAGTTGCATCGTTTGTACCAAGACCAGCCATTGCTTTATGCAGTGTTTTTGCAAAATATGTTGCTTGGCTAGTGACACATTCCACTGTAACAAAAACAATTGTATTCAGACACTTTTATAGGCAGATTATGCTTTTAGAACAGTTCTTCATTACAATGTAATAATGATTACTTGTTTTTTTACAATATTTTGTTTATAAAATTAGATTTATTACTTATAGTTGTTAGTGACATTTTCCAAAAACAAAAACAGAGAATCAATATTTTTGCACATTGCCAATCTTTGTCTTTTGGGGGATAATTAGTTGGGGATGCGCCTGCTAATATATTCTGAATCCCTTAGATGTCATTCAGAAATCGGTTTTGAGGGTGGCGCTACGTAAATAAAAAATACATCTGATATCTGTATTACTGTTTTAATGTATTTAATATGCACAACTTTTTATAAAAACACTTTTAACTTTTTTACATAAACATTCAAATTCCATTTTGAATCATTTACATTTTACACAACATTTTCACTCATTGGATAAGAGAACAGGTAGGCTTCATAGATCTGTATCCAACACTAATCTCATCTTATTAAACGAGCAATTCTTGTATATTTATAAATTTATTTCGGGGATCTCGCTAATGGCTCTAACGATTTTGATGAAAATTTGTACATAGCGGTTTTTTGACGTAAAGAATCAAATGCGCTAGGTCTTATGTCTGCAAAAAATGTGCATACAATTTAAACTCTGAACTTATTTTTATATCACCGTTCAAGTTACTAAGTATTTGAATAGATACAGTCCAGATGTTAAAAATATTGAGCTTGGTCATCCAGGTACAAAAGAGCCAAAGATTAGCGAGAGCCTTTAGCGAGTTTTCCAACTGCGAGCGAAGCGAAGCAGCTATCTGAGGCCGTATGCCAAGGCGGGGTTGGAACGCAAAGCATCCAGGGGCTGAGACCCTAGTTCATATTATATATCACAGTGTCTAGTCCGTAATATTCCAAGGAACCTGAGATTATTTTAAAATTACAAAGATAAGGCCTATAAAAAGCAAGTTTCATTAAGGTTGAGGGATTATTGTGAATTCATCAATTCTTCATAGTATATGCACTTGCATGGTTATGTTTATTTTTATGTGTCTATTTTTAATGTTGCACTCTACTTCTAAATAATTAAGGGTATTTTTTGTGAGCACTGCCGTGACATTCTAGTTCTGCTCTTATTTATACTTTTAGTACATTTTTTTAAATTGTGATTTTATTTCTTCTTTAACCATAATAATTATTACTGCAAAGTTATGTTGTGCATGACTTGTGTCCACGCACAGGCCTCTATAACCATAGATTTATATTTATTTTACAATTATTTTTGTGTAAACTTTTTATGGAATAGATAAATATTTAAAAAATAACAATAACACTATTCTCACTCACATAAGTTTAATTATCAAACGCGTTTCAACGACAAAGTCGTCATCCTCGGTGATACATGAGCTACAACTGACAGATTATAACTTTAGTGCGTTGTGTTTTTTTGGTTTGATGTTGTGTTTTATTTATTATAATTATTGTGAATTAGTGAATTGTAAGAAATGTTGTCCTCCATAATATTATAAATTTACAAAAGATAATTTTGTATTTTAAATTGTCTATACATTTTAGAAATGTGTATGTAATTTTTGGGAAATTGCCACTTTTACAATTTAAAAAATGTTTGGTTTTTTGAAAGTGAAAACTTTTTATAGTTTCATGTAAAGATCCTTTTGCTACATTTTTTATGGTTTTGATTTATCAAAAATTATTTTTATTTTCCTAAAGAACTGCTTATAGAACATTTATTTACAAAAAATAATGTTTACGTTCGGAGCTCAAAAAAAAAAAAAAAAAAAAAAAAAAAAAAAATGGAGACAAAATTCCAAAATATTTTGTTTACTATACTTTTGTGAACAAGAAAATATATAATAGTGTACTTGAAGGAATACATTCTGTAAATTGTTAAATGACAATATGTGCAAGTAGTAAAATAGACCCTACTAGTTGAGTGGTTTTTATGTACCAGTGATAACAGGGTTAATCCGTATTTCCAAACAATTGTTACAGGTTAAAACTTACATATAGCCATGTAGGCGTCATGCAGAGGTCCTGATATTTCATCCTTGATCGCTTGTTCCAAGGTCCTTCCAGCTACCTTCTTGTACTCATCCATAATTAATCTCAGTTGTTCATAGCTTTCGTGCCCTATGATTTTGTTAAACACTTCTTCGTTGGTGCCCAGCTTAGCTTCACCTTTTCACAAATATGTTATATTTTATTAGTTATTGTTATTCATTACTATTTATTCAGACAAGTAAGCAAAGCACCAATTTTATAAAATTATTTCAATCTCTAAGAATACGAAAAAATAACGATTTTTAAGGGCAATCTTAACTGTGTTGCCTCTCACAGCTAAACCTGAATATCTTGTTTCTACCTTAATTGAACTGTTCAGACAGTTCAAAGTTAAATAAATTCAATTTATGTAGTTAGCGCATAGGTTTGAATACTTTGGTATTACTTTCAAACAACAACAATATTAGTGTTTTACTGTCTTATTATGCTATAACGAATCAATTCCAGGATATTTTGTCCAATGATAACCTCCAGTGGCGGTTCTAGACCTTGCGAGGCCCCCCTTGAATATGGCAGGTTGACTTCCGTTGAAGGGTATTAAATACCCCCTGAGAAATAGTGGAATGTTTAGGCAATATGGCAGCCATTTAAGCATTTTAAATTTACTATCAAAACTCATGTATTCAGTATATAATTTTGCATTTTAGTACCGAATTTTTTTGTTCAAAAGTAAATTTGTATACAATATTTTTTTAAATAACCATTTATTTTTATTGCAAAACTATTTTGTACATATTAAACAATTAGGAAAGTTAAGAAAATATCCAAATTAAATGAAATGTTTTTATGTCTTAAAAACAAAATAAACTTTACAGATCACACAAATAAAAATTAAGGTTATATTATCGAGTAAATACTGATGTAAAATTGATGTTACGTTTTGTAAAAACTAGGTAATACTAGGTTTTAATAAGCAGACTAATAATTAGTAATATATATTTCCAAATGATGTCAAATAGTAATCTAAATAAAACCAGACCGGGATTATAGTTTTGACAAAGTAATATCATTAGAGAAATGATTATGTTTAATTTAGAAAACATTATATAATTAACAGCAAACCTGTATTATGCTAATAATATGTGTTAATAAATGCAACTTATAAATTACAGAATATTTGAAAAATCTTACTTTAGGGTCTTCTATACCTTGCGTAAAACAGCAAAAATGTGCACTTCGTACTACCGTGTTTCGGACGCCGTTTTTTTCAACCTAAAAAGTTGTGACACATCCTAAATTGTTCTTAAAGGCTTTGTGCTTTTATCTTATATCTCATAATTGAAAGAAATCGTCGGCAACTCCTTTTAATCAACAGTTTAAATGAGTAAAAATCGATTATTTTTAACGCATTTTTTGGGAGTTTTAAGCAATAATTTCCATATTTTAAGCTAACACGTAAAAAATATAAAGCCTTCTTTATAACTTAAAGTGGTTTCCCAGATTATTAATTTATAAATAGAATCCGAAACACGGTATTACGAATGCATGTTTCAACGATTTTGCGGCTTGAGTCAGGCCTTTTGCATTGAAATCATACTGTACACTCGGGAGTTTTCTTCAAGGTAAAGAAGAGCCTTAACACTTTTATCAGTCTGAAGAGCTGACTCTTCACAAAATGGTGGCCAGAATATGAGAAAAATTTAATTTTTTTCTCTATTTCTTGTAAATTGTGATTTTAACTCATTTCAACCGCTGGACCCTGTGGGCCATCTTCAATATAAACTAAAATTTCATCTATATTGTATCATTTATTAAATTTGTACACATGGGTATTAGGCTCAAAGTTAATTGATTTGGGGAACGCAAAACACATATGTAATATTGGATATTCTTGATATCAATATTTTAATAAATAAATTTCATATTTCAAAATTAATAAATATAATTATTACAATTTTTTAATAGTATTTATTTTAACCCTACAACTATCGATGTTAATTTTTTGCGATGAAAAGTCATTTTGGTGCGTGTTGCAAGCATATTTTAAAAAATTTGCCAAATACAGTACAGTAAAACCTCGATAATCCGGCACGCTCGGGGATCCAGTGTTTTTATATGTTTATTCTAAACCATTTCAAAAGTGTTCCATAGCTTTTTTGAAGATAAAGGTTCAAAGAATTCATATATGCCAGTAAAAAAATGATTGAAGTAAAATTAACAAAGTTATTAGCTCAAGAAACAAAAAATGTTCAAAATATACAAAAGTTTTGTAATTTAGTTCTAAATAGAACTGTATACAAATATTTATCAATTTCAAATTTCTTATTTTGAAATCACCAGTTTTTATGTTCCTACTACAAGACTGCTAATAAAACTAGGCCTAGTTTGATTAGTAATTTAGGAATATATGCTTTGCCCAAAAATTAAATATTATTATAACAAAGTGTAGAGAATAAATAATCAAAGAATTGAACTGTATAATTGTAAATTATTGTTTCATGAAAGTATTTGAATTAGCTTTACTTGAATCTCAAAATGAGATCAAATAAATAAACCTCTCGCGCATGAATCCTATACAAGTTTCCATGTGAAAAACCATTGGAACTGCCTCTGCGGGAGTGTGAGAAAGTCGAGTTTTGAATTTCCCATTTGTCAGTATTTCTCAGCACTGTACGAACAAAACAGTTAGAGTAAATATGGTTTGTTTTACACCAAACGAAAGATTGAACTTTGGTCTAAAAATAGATATAAACAAGTCTGTACAAATATTTTGAATTGTAAGAGATATCTCGAATGCAAAATGTGCTCTTTTATTGGTTGAAAACTGTCCAATTGCAAGGGTTTACAGAAACCTTTATTTTTCGAAACTATAAGAGTGACGTCTGATTGGAAGGACGTTTTAGAAAACTCAAATCTTGATGAATCCAAAAGTATCTTTATATTATTGTCAAAATATTTCAGTTGAGCGATATTGAGCTTTAGAGAAGTGACAAAGTTGAGTAATTTCTTTGTGTGTTCGCCCGCGGCAATAGCTTTACAGAAAACTACAATTTTAAAACGATAATTACATATGTAAATATACGTTTTAGAAGAAATTTGTAAACACAAAAATTAAAGTTTAAATCATTTCCTTTATTGTGATTGGATGACTTTTAGTGGGTGAAATATTCAATACAAGAAGAGTTGTCAAAGTAGACCTAGGCCAAGCCCCAAGCCCCCACGAGTTCTGACAGTTGTAGGGTTAATATTATCTCAATAAATACAGTATACAACTACTTAGAAAACAATTTCAACAATTTAAGTTTTCTGTAAATAAAAAAGATGTTCATATGTGCAGTTTTATTTTAAGCCTAATGCATTTGGCCTCTCAATGTTGTGTCAAATTTAATAAATCTTTCAATGTAGCTGCGAAAACACATTTAAAAATATATCTTTCATTTTTGTTAGATTGAGAAAATAGTGCAAAAATTCCCCATAAATTTAGAGGCATGAGGGGTGTGAATTATTGGCATGAGGTGGTAGTACTGATGCAGCCAGAGGGGAGGGGTGACAAAAGATTGTGCGCACCAGGTGACGTTAGTCCTTGCAACGCTCCTACCCTGACAATCTGTATTCCTCATTTCCAAAGTATAATATTTTGGTATTGGTTGAATGGCAATTCATTGTATTAAGAAAAGTCACTCTTGTCGGGATATTTAAATATTTTACATTATTTTTACTATTTCAAAACATAAAGAAATTGTCTGTACTTACCAGCTTTGTATAATGCCTCAGCCTGTTCCCTGGCGGACTCAGGTGTTACTTTTCCTGGACTGTTGCGAACTCCCTAAAACAGGCAAAATTAAATGTGTCAATCCCTCTGGTAATTAAGCATTTTTAATAATAATTGATATTTTGGTAATTTATTAGAAGAAACCTAATAAGAATAGGTATAATAAGAAACCTAATACAATTTTTTTGTAATAAGCAAAAATAGATTTTAGAAATATGAATGTTTGAGGTAATATTGTATCGTGTGTGATTTCTTAAATATATAGAATAAATAATAAAAAGATAAATAGAAAAGGATGGGTAAAAGTAACATAAACTTGAAGTAATAATAATATAAAACAATTATTCATAAATTATGGCAAAAAAACCACTTAAAATTATATGCCAACAAACATAAAAAAAAAATAATGAATTTTGAGTGCTTAGGGAACAATACCGCCTAACTTACATTTTTTTTAAACTTGACTTTTGGTTCCAACATTCTGATGGACTTTTCGCATCCACTAACAGGCTACAATGTTTACGGAAAAATCCTAGAGATAGCAGAATTATATCATGTAATATTTAGCAACTACAGTTAACTGTGGCTTTTTATATCCGAAACTTTGAAAAGACTTACTGTTGCTATCAGCGTCATAAATTTCCTGAAGTCACCCTTGGTTTCACTGCAAATGTGTTCCACTAAAGGCCGGTCAAACACTGGAACAGAATTAAACATTCAAAAAGTCAATAACAGAAGCATTTTCTGTTAGGATAGTTTCACTATAAAACTGTGAAAAGTCATTGGGTGAAATAAAATTTCTGATCTACAATATTGCAAAACTTATAAAACTATATTTTTCATGTTTACTAAGTTATATTTTTTTTACATTTTTTTAAATTATAAAATTAGTGTTAATAAGCTAAATCTGAAAAATTTATCAACTCAATTTTTAAATGCAGTTACAAAAATGTCAATCATAATTTAACATATGAAGATAGTGTGTTATTTGCGTACAATTATTTAAATACAATTTTCAATGCAACCGTAATAAACTTAAGTAATTAACAGCGTGCAAAAATATAACTCACATGTTTCATATTTATCAACAATTTCTTTCACTTGCTTGTTATTTCTTGTACAGAGAATGTCGATCAAGGCCTGGTTGTCAGTGCTTTTCTTCAGAGCTTTATTCAACTCGTGACACATGTAGTCCAGGGGGGAAAACATCAAGCCGATAATTACATCTTCAAAATTCCCACCAAGTTCACTTTTTAATTCCTTCACCAAATCCTAGAAATAATAATTACTTTCAACATGGGACATTATTTATAAATTAACTTTCTTTGTAAATACAAAATTATCAAGAATTTGTTTCACAAATTAAAAAGGGTAAATAGATTGAACTCATTGCAGTAATATCCAAGTCGCAATTAAAGATAGCGAAATTTACCTTGAATTTTTTTCCACAAATTTCACACCCATCCACATTTGTAATAACGGTAAAATACATGAAAGTTATAGATGAGTTTGAGATTAATAATGCACTTAAAAAAATAAATAAAACTTTAATGACCAGCTACAGTTTCAATCATATTATATGATTCGGTGATAAAGATTTTGGACAAAAGAAACAAGCACATAATCAGTATTTGGTTGGCTATTCGATAGTGTGGATGTCTATCGCGTTTTGAGTACAGTTATTTGTGCTGCGAGTGTGTTATGTGTTGCATGATGTGCATTTTGTGTAATGCAAAGAGTTTAATATGTCTGACCATCGGATGAAATTATGAGTATCGAAGCACACCTTAAGTAACACAGAACCAAGCCAGACGATGGATACAAGGTAAATTTATAAATAAATATTGAGCTTGATTTGTGAGAAGAAATACGTGAGTATTATAGTTTGATTATTGTAGCTTGTGCAGTACTGAAGGTGGCTATACATTGTCGTTGAAACGCGTTTGAGTAAATAAACAAATTTGAGTTGTGAGATTCTTTGTTCAAGTTTTATCCAATCAAGCTAAATTTAGTTATAAATAAATAAGTTTTATCGATTTACATCTTTATTTAATGAGTTTGAAATATTCTTTGTAAAATGATTTCCTCTTTTAAAAAGATAGGCCAGTAATCTTAATTTGTATGTGGATTTTGGTAACTGGGACAAATATCCTTTAGAAATTAATCTTTTATTTATTATTTTCAAACCTGTAAAACCATAATAAAAGGTATTATGTGTTTGAAAGTTATCAGCACAAAGCTAGTTAAGAATGAAACGAAAGAATGTTTTTTTAATAAGAGTTCGTAATTAATGTAAGAGTATTAAAAATTATTAATATATTCGTATATACATTGTAGTCCATATACATTATCGCTTCACTCATCAACCCCGGCAGAGACCCACCGCGAAACCAATGCAATCAGATTATTATATACTCTCATATTTTCATGGAAATTACGACTGTAACCTATACAGATGAGGTATAATTACACTAATAACCAGATCAACAGATAAACTATCCTTGGATCTTAAATCGCAAACTTTGTTATTTCTTGTTACAAAGAAGACTCACCTTGCCGTACTCTTGCATATAATAGTCGGTAAGTTTCCTCCTTTGATCATTAGAACGTTTTGTAAGAATGTCAATAATAACTTGTTCATCTGTTCCCAGGCCTTTCATGGCTTTAAGTAAAGCATCTGCATCTTCAGCAATGTTGAAAGTTGTAGCTGGTCTGACGGTGGGCTCATTCTATAAAAATACATGAGTGTTATTATTCTACAAGTACCAATAGTATAAAGGCACTGGGCCCAGAGGGTAAATAGGACATAGGTTATTTTACCACAAACCTATTTCAGTATTTTAATTTTTAGCAGTTGACCATCAATGCTGGCCCATCGGGACACCGTGTAGTATCCCCGATTGCCCGCTCTAAGCTCTAAGAAATTAAATTAAATATGAATTAATGAATAATGCAAATAATTTGGATGCAGTTTCAGTTTTCATAAAACTGTTTAAATATTATGTTTCGTTGTGGGACCTTTCAAAATTAACAGCGGCCAGTGCCAACAACTAACCAGCCCCACTATCATAAATAGTGACAACGAACATTTACAGGTGGAAATGAGTGTACATGATTCATTCAAGTCAATGCAAGAGAGGGGTGCTGTATACAACATACAGCACCCGCCCGCAGTTGTAATGAAATGAAATCTACTTAATTCAATGGTTGAGCGGTGTAGTTTTACCATAGCAGTACCCGGTACAATATATTTTGAAACGAATATTATTTCCGGACGGATACTCAAACGAATATGATGTGGCCACATCCAGGAACTTTAAGTGTAAAATTTACCAAAGAGCTAGCCTCTGATTATTTTATCAAGTTTTTAGTGTCATATATGTTTAGTGTTGTGTTAATGTGTTTTATTTGAGTATCCTGCACCTGACGAAGCCGACTGTGATCAGTGAAACAACTGTAGTGTTTTTCACGATAGTTAAGAATTGCTCCGACAACTAAATAAAGTAATTATTTATATATAAACAAACACTTTTAACAGAAACGGTAAAGAATGCCCTCACTAATCGACAATGTTATACAAAACACCGATATGCGTAGCGTGCGTACTTCCGTGGGAACTGACAGTTTACTACCGAAATTGAACTATTTTTAGAATAACAAGAGGGGAAGACAGTCAAGTATGGGGTGTATGTCTGAGCTGACATGAGATAAAGCGGCGTCGGCAAGACCCAATGTTGAATCATTACCTACCTGTGAGTTGTGGTGTGTCGCCAAGCCCGCCAAGTGATCGCAAGCCAGCCACTTTGATCCCTTGTCACATTCAAAAGACTAGTTGCCATTTTAAACATACAATGGGGTGGCGGTAACAAAGTAATTTTGAAGGCGCGTTACAATCGATGTTTTAAAAACTCTTCGATGATAAAGACGGTTAAATATAATGGAAAACATGGAAATTTTCAAACTAAAAATGAACGGAGAAAATATTATTAATGAACAAATTAACAGTCAATCAGAAATAACTTTTCCAAAATCTAAAATTGTTAAAAATATATATAAAAAAAAAAAAATTTAATAAAATAAAAGAGTAGGTTTATATTACATAACAGGTCACATAACGTGTTGCATAACATATTACATAACAGGTTAAATAAGAAGCAGTGCCGGTAGTAGGAGGAGTGGCGTGGCTAACTATATCTAGACGATTCCATAACGGATGAATCCAGTACTGAAATAGGTCTCGATAATAGAGGAACTCCGAAACGCATCGACAAACTTAAGCGAAAGTGTTACGTTAGGATTGGGCAGAAAATTGTACTCAAACTTATACTTTTAAAACTTTTCTTTTATTTCACAGTACAGAGAATACGTCTTTAGTCTTTGTCTACTTTGAATTTCTTAAATAAAAAAGTAATTTTTGGAAATACAGCCTGTTGGAGTGCGGCTTTTGTATCCAGTACCATTTACTATTTTACTGTTCTATCTTTTTGTCACAAAAAAAGTTGTAACAGAGGCCTTAAAAACTTTACCATTTATTTATAATAACTTCTTAACGTTTTAAAAATGTCACTATGATTGGAAAAATAAGTAACTTACCATGTAATAGGCTGCCATTTTCAAATCTCAGATCTTTTGTTTTAAACCTGTAACAAAGTAAGACAAGTTAATGTAAATTTAGAGTATTTATCTTGGAATATTTATCATGTTTATAGCTGTAAAGGCTGTTTCTTCGAGGTAGACTAGATATATGATACTTCTGAAGTTTCTATTTAATTACAGAATAACCAAAAGGTATTGTACAGGCGGTTGCATTGCGATCTGCCTTGGGCTGATGGGGGACTCATAACTACAAACCAGGGGATTTGGTAGGTCACCTGATGGATTGCAAGAGCTTCAGGGGCTCAAGGTGGACCTTATGGTGTCTGATGTGATGAGAAGGACACTAAATTTGGACCATTCCTTCACGGTCAAGATCGATGGTCTCCAGGAGGCAGGAAGTGCTGGACCTGGATAAGGTGAAAACACACAAGACTGGTATATGGATGACTGCAAAATGAACAGCAGAGTTGGAGCAGGAGTTTATGATCCTAGGTGAAGCTTATCTAGGGCTGTGAGCTCCTTACCAAGGATTTTTCAGGCGGAGGTTCTTGCGATTGATCCCTGCGCCCATAAACTCCTCAAAAAAAGGAATTACGGGAGCTAGGATTGATATCTTTTCCAATAGCCAAGTCGCCTTAAAGGCGCTGGAATCATTCACCTTTGAATAAAGGCTAGTTTGGGACTGTTTTAAAGTAGTGAGTGACATGGCTAGACTCAATGAAGTTACTCTTAAATGAGTGCCTGGCCATGTAGGCATAAAGGGTAATGATGCAGCGGATTGCCTTGCTAGAGTTAGGGCTAAAAAGCCCCTCATTGGCCCAGATCCTTTCTGTGGGAGTCCCAAGAGCCACAAAGGAAATGTTGTTGAAGTCTGGACATAGAAAAGATGGTCCTGAAATTGGAATGCTCCTGGGCTTAGGCAGGCTAAAATGTTCATCTGCCTCTCTAAGTCGAAAGCTCAAAAGCTTCTTTTGATAGGCAGAATCAATTTTAGAGGGATTGTAGGAATCTTTATTGATCACTGCCCGGCCAAGTGCTTCCTAAAAAAAAAAATGGGGATGGTCTCGGAAGACTCCTGCACGCTCAACACCTGCTATGTGAGTGGGAGGCTTCAAGGTACTCGGAAGTGCTTTTGTTAGCCAGAAAGAGGTCCGTGGTGTTGATCACCAGATCCTCCTAAGTTTTATTAGAAACCTGGGAGGTATCTGGGATGATCATTAAAGGGAAAATCTTACTAAAATAGATCCTAGTGGGTCGCAGTGGTGGAGCGGCCTTGTACTCCTCTATTACATAAAAAAAAAAATAACCAAAATATATGTTAGATATAGGTGCGGAATTTGTGCAGAAAAATGAAGAAAAACAACTCGAGTATTCATTGACGAATAAAGAGCCAGAGCGAGTTATAGAAGAAGGAATAACAGCGTAGAAGTAAGTTGGAAATGAAGTTGTGTAAGCACAGTCTGTACATCAAAACAAAAAGTTTTCCTGGCATGTAAATTAAAAAAACTTTCTTTGATAAATTTATGCACAAAGAAGAATTTTTTTAATACAGTGGAATGTCGATAATTCAGATTAATGGCAACTGGACACTATCTGGATTATCAAAATGTCCAGATTTAAAAAAAAGAAACAAAAAAGAAAGGCTGTTTGACGCCTCAAACATAAAGAAACTTGATAAAACTGTTAATAATTCACTTTAGTGATTGAATAACTGGAGCAGATCAGGTAAATGAAATCTTTAATTAAAATATATGAACTTATTTATATTTTAATGATAGGTCATAATATATATGTTACATCAAGGCCGTAGCCAGGGTCAAACCCCCCCCCCTGAAATCCCGAAATTTAGTAGTCAAAATTAATGCTAGGTTTAAAAAGTGCAAATTAAATTATAAAATAGACAACACAACAGAGGATCCAACAACATATTTTACATCATTGTGCATTGCATGCATACTGATATTTAGATTTACTTGATTAAACTACAACGTACAATACACATGGATGCAGTAGGTTACAGCCTTACTCTCTTGTGAGCTGATCTGATCTATTAAACAAGAAAACTATAAAGGTTCAACAAAAATACTTTACTTTAACAAAACACGCAATGCTCTGTGTACTGAAAATTCTCCCAATACGGGGGTGGCATGCGAAGCACGCAATGCATTGTGTATTAAAAGCACTCCCAATACGTGGTTGGCGTGCGAAGCACGGAATACACTGTATATTTAAAATACTCCCAATACGCGGTTGGTGTGCGAAGCACGCAATGCTCTGTGTATTGAAAATTCTCCCAATACGGGGGTTGCCTTGCGAAGCACGCAATGCATTGTGTAATGAAAGTACTCCCAATACACGGGTTGGCGTGCAATTCACTGTGCGTCGGCCGCTTCTCGTAGTGTTCAGTGTTAAGCTCACATGTGCGTCCTTAGCAGTGAACGTGTTAAAATGGTTTAAATTCAAATCCCCGGTCCTGACCTGACCCCCCCCCCCCCCGAAAAGTTTTCCTGGCTACGGCCTTGTGTTACATACATATTACAATTTTTTAAATATTGAATACAGAATATTGTAGAGTTTATAAATTGTCAGAACTTTTATTTCGTAGCATTGTTCAAATCCCGAGATCAATATTTCTGCCTCTTTGTTACCATGTTACCATTTGAAATTTCTTCACCAGCACTTTGTTCTTCAGGTCGTAATTTATTCCAGGTTCTTTGCAAGTTGTTTGAAATTTGGCCACAAAGGCTCTTTTATGTATAAGAATGAAGTACAAAATTGTATGCCCCAAAGGAGGGTTAGGAGAATTTAAAAAAATTTGTTCATGGCTTTATAAACCAACTACCTCCCCCCCCCGCCCAAGGTCACGAAAGAGGTGCACAAGGTTTCAAAATAAAATTCATGACAAAAACTACAATTTCTGAAAATTTTATAAAAAATTGTATGTACGATTTTTTTTAATCCAATTTTTCTGTTTAAAAAACCACTATTTTCCTTTTAAACCATGAATTCAGGTTTAGGGAACACTATTCGGGGCGGAAGGGCGTGAATTTTGTTTACGGTACTTCATTCTTATGCTAAAAAGAGCCGTTGTGGCCAAATCTAAAGATTCTAGCATGACTTTTAACTTTTGGCGTTGTTTTCCTTATTTTATCTCATTTTCCCTAACATGGTATCTAGTAGAGCACTTACAATGACATATGGAGTCTTAAAAGAAGGTACTTTTTAAGCTACAATTTTCTCATTTTAATGCATGTTGGAAAGTCCACTGTTTTCCTGAGAACGGTTTTTGTACCCTTTCCAGAGGTTGGAAATTGGTGGACACTTTTCTAAAAATTTTTTTGATCAAAAGAACTTCTGGGCAAAAGATCAAACTTGGGAGTATTAATTCCAATGAAAATTTTAAATTGTATCAAGGCCGTAGCCAGAAAAACGGGGGAGGGGGGGTCAGGTCAGGACCAGAGATTTGAATTTAAACCCTTTTAAACACCAATTTCCGTGCTTATTTTAAAAATTTTGATACCAATGTAAAATATTATAGGATGATGAATGATTTTGTTTTGTTAGAGTAGGCTAAAGTATTTTTGTTGAACCTTCATAGTTTTCTTATCTAGAACTGATCATGCTATTTGTTTTTTTTTTTGCAACGCCATGTTATTTCGGTGCATGTGCTAAAATATTTTCAAAAATTCGCCAAATATAGTAGTAATTATAACCAATCCAAAAAAGTTCCACAGCTTTTTTTGTAGAAAAAGGTTCAAAGAATTTATATATGCCAGTAAAAAAAAAGATTGATGTAAAATTTACAAAGTTATTAGCTCAAGAAACAAAAATTTTCAGTAACAAAATGAAAAAGTTCAACTTTAGGCCTATATAAAAAGTAGTAAACATTTTTTGTAATTTTTTCATAAATAATGTAAAAAAGTTTCGTAATTTAGTTCTAAATAGAACTGTATAAAAATACTTATCAATTTCAAATTTCTTATTTTGAAAACACCAGTTTTTATGTTCATACTACAAGACTGGTAACAAAACTAGGCCTAGTTTGAATAGTAATTTATTAATATACCTTTGCCCAAAAATGAAATATTATTATAAGAAAGTGTAGAGAATAAATCAAGAATTTGTCTGTATACTAGTAAATTCTTATTTTGTAAACTATATCACATTGTATTTTGTATTACTTATTCCACAAAATTAGAATAAACTGTCCAAAGTTCGCGCGGATAAAGGGAATACAAAATGACCGTTGGAATCAGACTTGCTTTGCGCGTTTTCAAGCGGTGGTTTGGATTCTACGAAAGTCTGTATTTCCCATTGCTGTATGAATAACTTCTAACCAGTAAAATCTAGTTTACTATACACCAAACGAAAAATCGTTATGTAAATAAATACGTTTTAGAAAAATTTTGTTAATACAAAAATTAAAGTTTAAATCATTTTATTTCCAACGGTTTTTGTTTTATTGCGATTGGATGATTTTTAGTGGGTGAAATATTCAATACAAAGTAACGTTGTCAATTGAGTAGTGTTAGTGTTAGACCAAAGCCAAGCACTATGATTGCTCAACATCTGTAGCATCAGATCAAGCTCACAAGGGAGTAAGGCTGTAACCTACCAAGGTCTCTAGAAAGGAACTAGAGACCTTGGTAACCTACTGCATCCCAGACTGCATCCATGTGTATCGTATGTTGTAGTTTAATCAAGCAAATCTAAATATTAGTATGCATGCAATGCACTAATGCACAATGATGTAAAATATGTTGCTGGATCTTCTGTTGTGTTGTCTATTTTATAATTTACCTTACACTTTTTAAACCTACTGTCGGGAGTCGAGAGGGGGAGCACGAAATAAGGCGGGTGAGAATTTTTGCGCTGTTGCCAGATATGGTACTGATAAAGCGAGGAGCGTCGAGAATCGCTTGCTCTGCGGCACGATCTGGCAACACTGGATGCTTAGTGTTGCCAGATCGTGCCGCAGGGCAAGCGATTCTCGACCGTTCCTCGCTTTGCCAGTCTCATATCTGGTAACAGCGTAAAAATTCCCACCTGCCTTATTTCATGCTCGCGACTGTAGTATTAATTTTTACTACTAAATTTCGGTGGGGGGAGGGGGGAGGTTGACCCTTAACCCGGGTTTGACACAACCATCAGTGCAGTGATGATTATTTTAAAATATTCAATATATACTATATATTCCATATCTTAAGTCTACATCTCGAAAATATTGGAGAGAGGTTATTTGATTTTATCAACAATATATAGTTATAGCATCAAAGATATAATACGCTGTTTATAAATTTGATAGGCCTACCACTTCCTATCTACGTTGAACATTTTTAACCCATGTGAACTTGGTACTGATAACATATAGGCCTACTCAGTACTTGTTGGCATATTATTCAAATAATTATGTAACTTATTAGCGAATTTCCATAGGAAAGATGAGCTATTGCAATTACACTTATGGTGAGACCTAAGATCGAGTGTGGTTAATGAGCACCGATCATAGTCCTCAACACGTTTTGGGGTATCATTAAAAGTTTATACAGTACATATGTTACCGGCAAAGTACGAAATCCAGGCATTGTATAGAATGCCTAGACATTCTATACAATGACTAGCGGTTTTGGGCAAAGTGTAAAATGGAATAAAAATTACATTAATTTCAGCACTTTGCCTAGGCATTGTATATAGTGACTAGGCATTTTATAGAATGCCTAAACTAAAGGGTCAGTGGGCAAAGTATGAAATAGGGAAATATTGTTCAGAACATTGTTTATTATACAATATCAAAGTTGTTTATTATACAAAATCAAAGAAATATTCAAATTATGAGTTGAAAATGTTACATTTTATAAAAAATTAAATAATTAAATTAAAAAAATTAATTTACTTGTTACTTGTTACAGCAGGGAAGGTTAGGTTATGTTAGGTTAGGTTAGGTTAGGTTAGGTTAGGTTAGCGTGGGAAGAGCCCGGAGGTTAGGCGTGGGGTTAGGGCCGGGAGGGGCGGGGAGAGGGCCGGGAGGGGCGGGGAAGTAAACATGTTGAGACTTGAAACAGTGTTTTCATACTTTGCCTGATGCGCCTGCGGGCATTATATAGAATGACTAGGCAAAGTATATAATGCGCGATATTTCATACTTTACCTGCCCCGGTTTAGGCATTGTATATAATGCCTAGTCATTCTATATAATGCCTGATTTCGTACTTTGCCGGTAACATATATATGTTATATGTTCGCACTCTAGCGGCCGTGTATTTTAAGTCCGATTTGGTACACACGTTGATTGTATAAGTCGCTCGTACGAGCCAAAAATATCCGTCAACCGGAAGCACGTTTTTTGACAGGAAGTACATTTTATTAAATATAATTCGTACTAGAAAGAAACTTTTTTTGAGTTTTATCTAAAAAATAAATACAGGATTACGGGGTACGGGAAACCCGATTTTGACAGTTAAAAAGTCGTAGCGAGTGGGGATCACGTTTTTGGATCAACATTTTCAAAATTCTGTGTAGGGTATCGCTTTATATGTTTTTGGGTACGGGAAAACCGATTTTGACAATTAAAAAGTCGTAGCGCGTCGGGATCACGTTCGTTTGTTCTGTCCGGACGAGCCGACGAAGTTTCGAAAACGTGTTCCATCTCTTCACTAGTTTTTAGGGTTGCCTTATGAATAAGGTTTTATTAAATGACTTAATATTTAGTCTTAAATTATACAGCTTTTGGGGCCTTAGACAATAATTGCAGCAGGTGCATGAGTAAAGGGAACCAAGAGTTCAGATGTCAATCAGAAAACGCACAGACTCTTTGTCCGCCTTTACGAAATATTTTTGTGGTCGACTCTTCATTGGAGTGTAGGCCTACCCGGACTCCTGTCCTACAATCGGAACGAAAGTGGCCTAAAGTAAATACAATATTAATGCTACGTTGGTACGAACAGGGGCGGATACAGGATGTCATTTTGGGAGGGGTCATAAGAAGTCGAAAACAACATTACCAAGAATTTAACAACAACGGGTCTGGGGAATTAAAAAATATGTATAAACTCTATGGAATAGTTGTTTAATGCATTTCTAGGCTACCAATATTTTATTGAAAGAGCAAGAGTTTCTTGCAGATTAAAGAATAAAATAAATCATAATTATTGAAGAGGTAACAGGAACGGTACTGAAATCATAACTCCACAACACGATCATTATATCCACTTTGTTTCACTAAATTTAAAACAACGTAACACAAGCTCTCACTTATTGAAGTCGTACAACTCCATACAGCGGCGCGCTCCGTAAAACAATTAACCCAACCACTAGAGATTTTTTATTGTTATTGAATTTCAGCAAGCGACATCTACAGTGGCTTTAAGGGTAGCACATAGATGTATAACATACAAAAATTATCAGGCAAGGAAATGTTTGCGCATTTTTTATAAACAAAAATAACAATAAATTTGGACTTTTTGGGTTGTTCGTTGATATTATACAAATATATGCAAGGATCACGATACTTCCAACGAAACATTTGTAGAGAATTAAAAAAAAAACATACAAAATGTTTTTTGAAAACCTCGATCAGAACATTTCTCACAGAGAAAATTCGGAAAACGCTTAAAAATTATTATTTTTCGAAAGTGCATATCTTTGTTAATTTACAATAATTATAGGGCAGATCTTTTTTTAAATGATTGTTTAGTATGTTCATACAGGCGGAATATGAGATTTGTCGCATTAATGGTTTTTGCACAATTGCAGTATAAACAATTTAGGCCATTATCTTGCATAATACAGAGGAGAAGAGAATGGCAATCTGCGCGCATCAGGCTGCTGTTTCCGTCACTACCATGCACTGCTTCTCTTGCAAATTTACCATCGGCGTCGGCCGCAAATTTACGCGTTTCGCGCAATGTTCTGAAGCATTTTTATTATACTTTATCAACGTTATTAAAAAATCGCAGATATACGAATTGTAGATTTTAATGTGTCTACTTTCAGAATCGATCGGTAAATTTAAAACGGGCCGCTCAGGTTAATTGGGCGCATTATGTAAGATAATGGCCTACATTGTTTTACTGCAATTGTGCAAAAACTACTAATGCAACAAATTTAATCTTCTTCCTATTTGAAGAACACATTATAAACAATAATTTTCTAAAAAACCTGCCCTTAATATTGTAAATTAACAAAGATATGAACTTTTAAAAGATGGTAGTTTTTAAGCGCTTTCCCTACTTTTCTCATTGAAAATGGTCCAGTCTGGGTCTATAAAAAACAATTTGTAGGTTTTTTTTTGGAATTATCGTGATCATTCATCATTTTTTATAATACTAACGAAAAACCCCAAAAGTCACAATTTATTGTAATTTTTGTTTATACGAAATGCGCAAAAGCTCATTGCCTGATAGTTTTTGTTTTTTACACACCCTTGTGCTACCCTTAAAGTCACTGTTCATGTCGGTTGCTGTTAAATTCAATAACAAAATTAGACTTCTTTTTCCTCTATTGGCTGGGCTAAATGCTCTAAAACAATCGGCGCAATGGTACATATTTCACAGACAAGACCTATAGCTGTAGCCTATGAACATTAAATCAGGTTTTCCTTATAACAAACGAAAATATAAAATTTACACAAAAATCCATATAAACATCAATGTACAAGTATATCGATTACAAAATATGCTTACTCATTGGTCGAAAACCTGTCAAATCTTAAGGGTTTACAAAAACTTCATATCTAAAAAATTATAAGAGTGGCGAATGATTGGAAGGCAATGTTAGAAAGTTCAAATCTTGACGAATCCAAAGGTGACCTTAAATATTCTTTTCAAAACAAGTATCTCTAACGATTTTGAGCCTTAGAAAAGTGAAAAGTTTTGGGTCTTTTCTTTTTGTTTCTCGCGCAGCGTCATCTTTTTAGACAAATACAATTACAAATGGTGATTACATAATATGTAAATATACGGTACGTTTTAGAACAAATTTGTAAATACAAAAATTTATGTTCAAAACATTTCCTTTCCAATCGTTTTTGTTTTATTGAGATTGGATGATTTATAGTGGGTGAAATATTCAATACAATCAGACGATACAATAATGCTGCCTGCCACTTGCTCGGCGGGCTAACACGACAATATAGTGTTATTTGGCGCTTGTAGGGTAAAATCAAAAGTATAAATCAAGCCTTAAAAAATGTTTTGGGGGGGGTCATGACCCCCATGACCCTCCCCCTGTATCCGCGCCTAGGTACGAAAGAAAGATAATCACGCGTCGCTGGGATAAATAATTATTAAAGCGAGACAATATTAGATAACATCTACGTAGTAATATTGTCAGCGAATCGATACTCGGACGACATTCTGACGCCGTGAACATCCCCAGTCTAGCGTAGACTTGAAGTTTACTAAACTATCCCCTACGAATTAAAGGGAAAAGCAAATAAAATAAGGGAAGGGGAGGTTATACAACAGTTAAGTCCATTAACGGGCCTAACCTAGGTCAATGCTTTTAGATCACAGCAGGCACATTTCCGTAGGACGCAGGATTCCGATAATACTGTATAGGCCTACATTTAGAAACGAACAGCTTTTAGATTCATTCCGGAATGAAAATAATTCGATCACGCAGCTGAACCGCTGACGCGAGTTGAGCGAGTTTCGAAAATTAAGTTTATATGTTTTAGGGGTTCAACCAACTATTTGAGAAATTGGTCCGTTTACGAAGGTGCTGAATAGCTGCCTACGTGTACGAAATATAATAGTAGAATATTATTTGCATCTCAGACCCGGTATTATACGGACCCCACCTATAATTGTGTTCACTGTCTGGCGCGCGTGTCACTGCGTGTCCGGCGCCGGCGTAACTTTACTATTCGACCCTAGCCTAATATTTTTGCAGACAACGACGTTGGTTTACATTCTACTGTTAAATTTGAATACAGGTAAACATACTGTGACTAAATAGGTTAGGTTAGAACCTTTTATGTATTTTAGTCACAGTATGTTTACCTGTATTCATAGGTGGGGTCCGTATAATGCACAAGTACCTCCTGGCCCAACTCACGCGTTGTTTCGTTCCGCTCGCAGACTAAAAACTCGGTTTGCAAGTTTGCACCTCGGCCTATAGCAGCGGACAAACTCGCGAAATCTCAACCGTCAGTCTCGGATCAGAAAATGTCGGGTAACTTTTATGGTATTTTATGTTTGCATCGATTTTGGGGACCCAGACGTGTAAGGTCTGTGTAAAAACAAAATGTGCAGAATAATATCCTAGTATATTTATTTTTTTGGACAAAACCTCAAAAGAATTTTACTTCCGGCCGTTGGTATTTTTGGTTAACGAACTCGTCCGAGCGACTTTGAAAGCCAACGTGTGTACCACATTTGGACCAAATCGGACGGAAAATACGGCCATTAGAGTGCGAACGTAATTAGGCTTATGCATATAAAAATACAGAGTGTTCATAAAGTTCTTTTAATCCCCTCATTATTTTTGTTACTGAAAATAAGTTAACAAAACTTTGTATATATCTTGTGCTGTATAACAGGACAACATTTTTTCACATATCTGACCCTCTATGATTTTGGGGGGCTTAGGGGGCAAGGGGGTTAGAAATTTCAAATATAATAATAATAATAATTTATTTACAGATCTTGCATTAAAATTCTCCTTACATTCTTGGAAATTACACCAATTACCGCAACCAGATGTAATTGCTCATTGACATCAAACTTAGGTCTCATCATAAGACTAACAACAGACGAGACACCGGTGTGCGGGACACTTTCCCGGTGTCCCAGCTTCTCGCGGGAAGAGACACCGTAGAGCCACAGAATCAATTAAATGTGTGTCAACAGATGAGACACTGAGTAGTGCGCTACCAGATTCTGTGGCTCTACGGTGTCTCTCCCTGCGAGAAGCTGGGACACCCGGAAAGTGTCCCGTACACCGGTGTCTCGTCTGTTGTTAGCCTTAGCCTTAAAAGTCACTGCAATTGGTCATCTTTCTTATGGGAATTCGCTAATAAGCTTACAACTAATCTATAGCCTATCCTTTTAAATTAAAAATAACTTAATATATTTTGTAGAGGCCTAGTGGGTTAGGCCTGATAATCGGAGTTTTTGTAGTCTTTGTTTTGAAATGTTAAATAAGTAGGCCCACACAACATTGGTTTTAATTTAATAATAATCTATAGGAACTATAAATAAAATTTAAGCGTCTGTCTGTGTCTTGAGAATAAATCCCTTTTTCTAAGCTCATATTATTCAAACCTTACCAAAACCTAAACATGATTTTTTAAATAAGTTGTCTGTCTGTCGGGGCTAATCTCCAGTATGGGTGAACCAATTTCGACGAATCATTCATTTACATGTTGAGGACTTCTCATAGGCTACAGTAAACTAGGCTACTTTTCGTGAAAAATGATTTAGGAAAAATTGAACAAAATTAGGGGTTTTGCAGCGCTATGACAGATAAAACATCTGATTCAGATCTAATGTAAAGCTTGTAACGGATATATTGGTAGACACCAATATTCCCAAGAAGTTAGTTATGAAGAAAGGACACAGTTAAAAGATAACAGCTGATACTAGTAACACACGTGTAAACTATTAGGTTACGTTCCCAGACATTTTA
>JAGFPH010002241.1:193659-210693 GCA_018207615.1 Philaenus spumarius
TGTATGATTAATAATAACCTCAAAACGAAGATAGTAAATAATGTTAAATGTTCAATTTAAATTATTTCTTATATTTTATAACAGCAGTTATAATAACGGTTAAAAGAACCAGCAAGGCTCAGGTCTACTCTTTAAATTCCTAACCTAAAAGCTAGAAATACAAAAATAATTGCTTCAAATTTTGAAATCAGCTGTTAATGGAAATATTGGAGCAAATAAATAAATATATTATCTGTTATTTTATTCAATTGGTTGCTATGGTAATAAATGTAAATACATTGTGTTGGTTTATCATTCTAGACCTAACCTAAGAATTTTTCCGATTAAATTTATAAATAAATATTGAAATAAAAAAAAGGTTTTTATCGAAATGAATTATAGCCTACGTTACTCAGGGATAGTGTAACTTTTTATTAGTAAAACTATTTTTTCAATCGGTTCAGTAGTGCCAGAGATTACCCCCTACATACAAACAAACAAACAAACAAACACACAAACAAACAAACTTTACCTCTTTATAATATTAGTACAGATCAAATGTTTTAATGTAAACTACAGAACAGCTGTTTTATGTTTTTAATTTATTTAATACCAAATGTTTTAATGTAAACAAAGCAGATGTTTTAAAATTCTCATGAATTTCTTATGGGGATTTTTCGTTTTTCGGAGACCCCAAAAACCCCTTAGTTTTTAATTTTAGAAAAAACTTATATTTTTCCCTCGTTCCTTGAATCGATACCTTTAATTTGATACCTCTCCCATAATCCTCCGATTTACCAAATTCCCACAATTTTGAATCTAAAATTTCGCTTACAGAATTATATATAAGGATGTATCTAGTTTTGTAATCTACTACTGTACTTGTATATATAGCACAGAACATTTTAGAGACACATAGACCTACTATTTTAAGCAAATGGCAAAATATCTCTTATTTAGTCAATAGCCTTTATCAGAAATTGAAATCCTCCGTAAAAGACGGTAAACCTAAACACATTGTAATTATGTAAATTAAGAAAGTTACATTTTAATTATTGTTAGTCAGTTAAATATGCCTACGCCTATTATACAGCGCTTTAAATAAAACGAGGTCCAAACCTGAAAATATAATATTAATAAATAAGGATGTCTTATGCCTAATACTCGGCAATCTGCATTGCTCAATGATAAGTCTTGCAAGTGAGATTCAACCATTGTTTGTATGTATTCCGTGTTGTGCTCTCATTTGGGATATTTATTTTTTAATCAATTAATCGTGAAATTAAATGAGTTATTCGATAAATATTAATCACTAAATGTGTTCCAAATTATATATGTTATCTCATGTTTGGTCTTATTTTGATTACAATGATCTCATCAATACCGGTATGTTATAAAATTTTTCATGCCAAAAAAGTGAATAATATAAAAGTTCAAGCATCTTTGGTTTTTAAACTTTTCGGCCGCCTTGACTTTGAATCATCGGTCTCTTATTTGTAGTCGTTCGCCGCGCTCGCCGAAAATCAAAAGCGTGCCGCGAGACTGGCAAAAGGGTGTCTGGTGCTCCCAAGTTGTCCCATTTCGATTCCGAGCTGAAAGACAATGTGGAAGACTTTATTGTAGTTTTCTCGCATAGTCGCAACGCTCTGTAGTGTGGGGTTACTTTCAGGTTTTTCGATTGGCGGACGTAAAATTCTGAACCGAGTGTTGAATGAGTGTGATTGAGGGAGTGGATGGTCCAGTGCAACGTTAACACAAAACGTAAAAGAAAAATAATAAAAAGCAGTACTTACCGGAACGGTGTTTCGGTGCGTTCCGGCACCAGTAAACCCCTGAATGGGCGCTGTTATCCTTTGTCTGCAAGTTTTTCCATTTAAACCATTCGATAAAAAACTAAATACGCTTAAGTCTCGGCCATTGGCGGATCCAGGGGGGGGGGGGCTGTGGGGCTGCAGCCCCCCTTTGGGTTATTCTAGTTTTGTTTAATCGTCTAAGTGGGGAGACTGCTCAATTGAAATTGAGTTGTCTCAAACAACACAACTTGTATCGAATATTTCACCCACTAAATATTATCAAATCTCAATAAAACAAAAACCACTGGAAAGAAAATGTTTTAAACTTCAATTTTTGTATTTACAAATTTCTTTAAAAAAGTATATTTACATATGTAGGCCTAATCATTGTTGTAAAATTGTAGTCGCCTATACCTTGCGCAAAGATTCGTGATGGCGGCTGAGAGCTTAGGACGGTCGGGGAGGTGTCGCTTCCCCTAATTATCCCTCGCTAGGTCGCTCCGGGTTTTGGTCATGAGTCACCTACTGGGCTCAAGGCACAGTCGGTACATTTTTTTGCATTTCGCCATAAAGTGTAAAAATAACGTCATTTTTGTAATCTGCATCAAATAACAAGAACATTAAGTCCAAAAACGATATAATTGCGATGCTATTAAGTATTCAATTTGTTTTAAAATAAAAGACAGTTTACAGAACAAGATATATTTTTAATATACTTAATAGCATCGCAATTATATCGTGTTTGGACTTAATGTTCTTGTTATTTGATGCAGATTACAAAAATGACGTTATTTTTACACTTTATGGGGAAATTCAAAAAACTTTACCCACTGTGCCTTGAGCCCAGTAGGTCATTCATGACCAAAACCCGGAGCGGTCGAGCGAGGGCTAATTAGGGGTAGGGACACCTTCCCTACCGTCCTAAGCTCTCAGCCGCCACGAATCTTTGCGCAAAGTATAAATCAATATTGATGCAGCGCTAGAAAGCATAAGAAAATGACTCAAACTAGTCACTTTTTAAAAGGCACATAATCGTTATAGTTCATTTCACCTCAGCGTGAGGCAAAACCAAATGACCGTAATAAAACCCTTACCCTTAGTCCTATTGTGCGACATCAGGGATGGGCACTTGTCGACTGCCTTTGTATTAGAGTTATTGCTGTTTGTCCTAGTGTCATTATGCAAACTTTTTTAATTGAAAGAAAAACTTAAAACAAAATATATCATTCGCTGTGTTTTGATCGCGTGATTATTTTTATACCAAATATGAAGGAAATCGGTTGATTTTGGGGAAGGCAAAGTAAATAGTTAAATCCTATGTGTTTTCAAATATTTTTTATCATCATGAATACGGAAATAAATTTACATTGAATAATGATGTTGAGTTTTATAAAAACCTCTTACTTACTACTGTACACAATAATCATCACATTATAGTGGCCTGACAGTTTTTTTGTTAGTTAAATGCAGTATTAAAATATAGACATTAAGTAAAACTATTAAATAACTGTTCTATATACATCGAGCATAAAATACAATTAAAATTAAATACATCTTAATATTATAGACAAACAGAGCATGGGCTACACGAAAATATAAAATTACACATCTTATTGCAGTACATAGCACGGATAAAAATTAAACATAGGCTATTCCTTCTAGCTACTTGCACACTAAACAAAATTTTAATAGGCTATTTAGGGACAGGCGAAACAAGTACATCATTAATGATAGTCTATTATTTATGTTTAATTTAATTTATAAATTTAATATAATTTGACTAATACAGTATATTTAACGGAAATCTTGAAATTTCTTTGAACTATCTAGTTTTGTGAAAAATAGCTACTTTATTGGTTCATTAAGTTATTAGTCTAATGTGGTCAATAGAGTAATATTAGTTTATTTACGACGTAGGTGTGCCATATAAATTTAATATATTCCCTTATAAGGACTTACGCTTATTTAAAAATACTTGGGTTGATTTTGTTGTCAATTTTCAATGCCCAATGCCCAAATAAAGAGTAAAGTATTTTTTATGAGTTTTCAATTCAAAACATAAAGCCTTGGTTATTGTTTGATTAACGACAATGTTAAGCATGTCAGGTTAATGGTCATTACTTCACTGTTGTTGGTATTTTTATCAAATCACGCACTCTTCTGTGTGTCAGAGTAATTTCCTTAGTGGGTTGCTTAATTAAAGTAAGAGCTGGCCTAGTTTTATTCGGGAAAATGTGATTACATTGGGCGTGGCTACATTAACACGATTTTTCCAATATTTGAATGTTAAGTTATTATAGATGGCGAAATATTAAAATTAGAAACAGCAATAGCTTAATTTAAATTATAGTGAAAGGCTTGGGTACTATCAAATTGAATACAACATATTGCTTATTACTAATCTTAATCTTTATAATATACTAGGGGAAACCCCTGCGTGCTTCGCACGTCAGCCGCGTTGGAACCTTCTATGTACATAATCATGTTATGTTTTATTGGGTCTTTTCTGTTTTATCCCCGCATTTACAAACTATTTTCTATAGAATGAGGATTAATCGGAATAGAACTACATGTGTGAAATATAATATTTACCGGTACTCACCATTTAAATAATTGTTGGAGAACACAGAACAATAATAAACAATTTTTAAACATGCGCAACTTTACTATTCGACTTTATAGGCTAACCTATGGCAACAGAAATGCAAAAATAATAATAAAAAACCTTAAAAGGTTCTAACCTAACCTATTTAGTAACAGTATGTTTACCTGTATTCAACATTTAACAGTAAAATGTTAGGCTAGAGTCGAATAGTAAAGTTACGCGTTTGCGATAACCCTTACCTAATATCAACCAAAACTGGAAACTTCCTTCCTTATATGTTATGGAGTAGTTATAAATAGTTATTTGGACATTCCCGATTAATCCTCATTCTATAGAAAATAGTTTGTAAATGAGGGGATATAACAGAAAAGGCCCGTTTTCTTTATAATAAAGGTGTAGGCTTAATAATAACCCCAAAGCTAAGATGGTAAATAATGTTAAATGTTCAAATCAAATTATTTCGTACATTTTATAACAGCAGTTATAATAAAGGTTAAAAGAACCAGCAAGGCTCAGGTCTACACTAAAAACCTAACCTAAAAGTTAGAAATACAAATAATTGCTTCAAAGTTTGAAATCAGCTGTTAATGGAAATATTGGAGCAAACAGCTGTTTTATCTGTTATTTTATTCAGTTGGTTGCTATGGTAATAAATATAAATACATGTGTTGGTTCATTGTCCTATTCCTAACCTAAGATTTTCTCTGACTAAATTTACAAATATTGAAATAAAAAATGTTTTTATCAAAATGAATCATATCCTTTGTTACTCACGGATAGTGTAGCTTTTTATTAGTAGAACTATTTTTTCAATCGGTTCAGTAGTTCCAGGGATTACCCCCAACATACAAACAAACAAATTTTACTTCTTTATAATATTAGAATAGATAAAAAAAAAGAAGTTTTCTCAGTACCTATGTATGATCCAATTTGTATGTGTGTTCGCTATACATGCCCAGACCATTTGAAGGATTGGGACTAAATTTGGCATAGTGGATAATTAGCACAAGAGGGACTAACGCCGGGCGATGTAATTATTTCGATTACTTACTTTTATTAAAGAGGTTAAAATTACCCTTGAGTACGGTATAGAGAGCTGCAATTTGGTACAGTTGTTTCTTAAGGCCCTCGTAAACGAGCAACAAAAATGCTACATTGCCGGCAATAATTCTAAAAACTGTGGCCCAGCAACATTTCCAGAAATGTATTGCCGCAACATGGCCGAGCCATGTGTATCCCGATATGGCCCGTCTACATTTCGGCCATAGTGTTGCCCAAGAATTTATCGCGTACACGTGGCAATAATGGCTGAAAGTGAAGAAGTGCTTGTTATAGTGCAGCATACATAGTAATTAACAATTAATTACAAGAAGAAAAAGAGAAGAATGTGGATTCGACCAAGTAGTTTGTTTTCCTCCTGAACTACCGCTTTTCTGTTTCTTTCTTTCATTTTTTGCGTAATTTCTCAGGCTTCTGAATTTTTTATATGCCTCATCACTACTTATATGAAATTGATTGGCTATGAATGCCCAACCATCTTTCTTGGCATTCCGATCTTTGTATTCCTTTGCCTCAACGTCCCATATGGCTTGATTTAAATGAATTTCATTTATAAAATCGATAACTTTATCGTTTGGCCAATTATTTATTATGAACCTTAAATTTTTACTAAAACAAAATACAAAAGAAAATGACCTCAATGCTACACAATAAATAAAGTACACAACGTTCAACAATTTGACTTCAAAGCAAGGGCAGACAATTGAACATGGCCGGGCAATATTTACGTATTTTCGCTCAGGGAAGGATATCACCGGCAACACCTCGGCCAGTAGTTGCAATACAGGAAATATGGCCGGGCCATACGGATATATTGCTGGGCCATAGGAATATATTGCTGGAAATGATTCCGGATGTTGAGCAATATTGCCCAGCAATCATTGCCGACCACATATTACCGTAAAATGTTGCTGGTTTACGAGCGCCTTTAGGCGATACATACAAAAATTAGAGCCCTTGCAATTTTATTGTTTTCGCTTTAAGGGATGAGAAAGAGGTTAACAACAATAAAACAAAACATATATTATTTTACTTCCCTTGAAACTAACAATTAGTACATTTAATTTATAAATGTTACATAGAAAAAGTAAGTGAACTTAATTTCAGCCACTATCTTCTAAGAGGTTAAAATGGTGGTAACGACTCCTCTACAATAAATATAAATACCCACAAGCTATAGAGATGATATTTAGTAGCCCACATATTATAGGCGATGTACAAGAAAAAAACTCATTTGCATTTTGATTGATTGATTCTAAGGGGTGTATTGGAAAAACTACTCTATAACATTCATTCATTTATTGACATCTGTGAACAATATGTAAACTTTTTTATAAACCTAATTTTTAACTTTAAAAACAAAAAATTTGCAAATATATTTTCCCCCAGCAACCTGGAACTGTTTCAGTTCATTCAGTTCTAATACAGTATTACTGCTAAACTATTAAATGTAATAAAACTGAATTATTTTTGTATTGCGAACAAATTTGTTGAAATATTTAATCGAATTACTAATGACTTTTTAAATTTCTAAAAACAAATATTTAGTTAAAACACCACTTTGACACATAGCTTTTACCTAGCAAATTGGAAATTTTTCAAATTTGGATACTATGTTGTTAGATAAATGGGAACATACTTCAAACCATGAGGTTTAGAAAGGAGACCTACTTGGTTTCATTAAAGGAGGTTGAGATTTCCCTCACTAGATAGGACATAACCCAGTCTCCTCTCGGTCATTAACTATTGGGAGAGATAATTTTTAAGTTGTATTTATTCTAATATTTAAAAAATCCTGAATAGGCACAAGGCACACACTCTTGCTTCAACTGAAATTACGTACAAGACTCACTTGTTTTCTGTGAATGCACGATCATTTCATCAAAAGAATTCTTTAAATAGCATACCTTACAGGCAAACATAAATAGTAGTCGAAAGCCTGTTTACAAATACTATGAATGTTTAACTTTCATTCTAAAATACTCTATCAGCCATTACAAAACATTATTTTTCTTCGATGTAGGCTACATCCCTATTTTACATTTGACCTAAAATTAATTATTTACTGGAAGCCATGATCGGAGAGATCATATATTTTTCAACGAATGATCATATCAACATATCATCGAAAACGAACATAATCGGATGAACATATAATCGAAAATGATGCAGCAACCTTCCAAAAGTTTGACGATCTCTTAAAACACTCATCTAATCTTCTTTAAATAACAGACATGACTGTAAACCTGTTGTTTATGAAAAATAATATTATTATTAACACTGAAGAATTTAACAAGTTTTTAAACTGCTGCTGTGATTAGAAAACATATGGAGGATAAAAAAACCTTAAAATTACATTATTAATAAAATTCTATCTGAATAAGTCTAATAATAAATTGGTGTTAACATTGAACAAATTGAAGTTTTCTAACATATCGAAACATTTCAGGTGGTTGAACAATCATGCTTGAAGAGAGAGGGCGACAAGTACATCTGGATCAAGGAAGCCCTGGCCTGGATAGGCTGGTAAAAAAAAAATCGTTACATGAACCAAAATACTAGGCTACTTTAATAATGTTCAAAAATCTGAAATTTTGTAAATTTGATAAATAAAATACAACTTCTAAGTTCATAACTCAGCACTCAGGAGTATACAACACAATAAACGAAACAGCTAGATACATCTTTAGCTATTTGCTCTGACATAATTAAATTGAAACAATTTATTATACAATAAACACAATTACACAATATTACACAATTATACACCTGTTCCAAATTTTGGAAAAAGTTAGTATTACAATACCGAAGTTGCCGGTTTAGTTATCTTGAAAGTTTTACTTGCATTTTGAGGTTGTCCATATGGTTTAAAGTTCTCTGTGAAATAAATCATCTGAACAAAGTCCTTCAGGCAGGAGAATCAATAGTTGATTCTGAAATGTTTGATTGGAAATTTGAAAGCCTTACGATCAAAATGGAGCATGATTAGTGGGCAAGAATGTTGCTACCAACATCGATATTCCTCGAGATTTTCCCGGAGCTGAGAAAAGAAAGATCACAAAGCTGCTTTCCGATTGCTCTCAGAAAGAAACATTGAATGAGAATCCAGAATATCGCTTTAAAGTTCCAGTTGTTTATGCAGTTCATTGGAAGTTTGACTTGTAGATAAAAAAACATTAATAAATGTAATAAATGTTCAGATCTGTGAACCTATCCAAAATTACAGAAAGATGAACTCTGTAACATAGTCCGAACTATACCAATAAGACGTTAAAGAAGAACTTGTTTTGGAAATGGAGCATATCAAAATGTATTCAGGCATGAAACTTCAGGGATGACTTCTAAAACTACTGAATGTTCTTACTCATTAGAACAGCAGTTTTCATCCTTTTTGCAGTTGCGTACCCCTTACCAACTTCTTTTCATGAATTGTACCCCAGGACTACAATTATTCGTATCTAGTGAAAGTCTAGCGTCAGTAATGAGGAACCAGTACAGTAATAGGGTTAGCAATAAATACAGTTTAAAACTACGTGAGTACTGTATTTTGAGATTGGAATTCAATACTAAATATGAAATGTAACAGAAAGTACTTTATTAATAAAAAAAATTATAAAATTAGTTCCGCCATTAGTTATATTATAATTAAAAAGACAAAATTATTTTAAATTGTAAACACTTCTGTCACTTCTTTTACTTGAAGCTTATATTAGTAGAACCTTGTCCGTGCTTTGTTGCACAGAATTATTTTCAGTCAAGTTCTTTTTATAAATGTGTCGGATAAAAAGCTACCACTTCTGTGGATGGAAAGGCAATAAATCCTTAATTGCCAGGTTAAACAGATGTTCATATTCACTATTATTTATATATATATTCACTATATTTTTTATATTAATTTTAGTATATTTATTTCCATTTTAGTGATACTTTGAACCACAAAGATTGTGTAAACTAAAATTATCTCGCATACTATTTTTGCAACTTTCAAACATTCTAGAGGGAGGGTTAGTTTCTGGTGTAGGCCTGTCGGTTGGTGGACAAAACTAAATTAAGAACTTGCATTAGTTGGTTGGTATTATGGCTTTTATAATGCCACTGGACAATATTGTGCTGAAAACAATTTAATAATCAATTCATGTAAAACTAAGTATATACCTGGTACACTGATAGTATATATACTATCAGACACCAAGGAGATAGTATACTTGAAAAAGTACAATAAATAAAATTGTTGGGCCGTCTAATTGATGACAAGTTGAACTGGCATGACCACATTAGCAGTATTAGTGCTAAAATTAGCTCAGTTATAAATATTTGTATTGAGAAATTTGAAGCTATACTGAGCTATTTGAGGTATATCGATACTTTTAACAGCCTATTATAGGCTAGTGTTCATTATTTGAACTATGGAATTCTTCCTTGGGCAAACTCATCAGTTCAGAATATGTAAAGAGTGTTTGCCTTGCAAAAAAGAGTCATAAGGTTTATTGTGGGGCTAAATAAAAAAACAAAGTTGTAAAAACTATTTCAAGAAATTCGGAGTACTTACACTTTCATGTATTTACATACTTGAAAGGTGTTGGGGTGCTTTTTTTTTAATTCAAGTGTGATCATGTCCATATAGGCGTAACCAGGACGATCATATGGAGGGGGTAACAACAACCAGGGGGGAGGGGGGTTGCATGGACATTTTTTTAAAATTAAGATGCAAAATAACACTTTTAGGCTTCCCAAAAGTACTTTAAAATGATATAGGTATGTATACTTTTCCACTTCTAATAATTGTGATTCAGGTCCATTTTAGATTAGCAACCATGACTCATCCCCCGCCAAATCTTTCCGTGCGCTGCCTCTAACCCCATAGGCCTGGAACACAAACGGTGTTTTTTTTGTCGGCTGCGATAATCATAAAACTTAAAGTGTGCACGCAGTAAAATTTCCGACGCCACGCCGTCTAAAATTCTTATTGGGATTCTTTAAACTGAAGTGTCTAGTTCATCAATCACGAAGTGTGTTATGTAATATATTATTTCTTTTAATGTTTTATTGACATGAAAAGAGATCAACTCTCGCTTTATTGTTATTCCGTCTCTGATTGAAAAGGAAGCAAAAAAATATACATATTTGGGTTCATCCAATCAATAAATAAAAGAAGAAAAGATTTTCGAGCATTCTACAATGTGTTTACTGATTTGAGGAACTAGAAGAAACATTTTTCAATTATTTAAGAAAGTCTGTTTCTACACACAAACAAAGGATAGTATTCTATGAAAAAAATACTAAAATAAGAAAGATTGGCGTGCATTTGGTCACGTTCACCACTGTTTCGGCGGAGACGGTGGAAAATCCGTCTATTATAGTTGCAGCTAGTGGCTACACAGCTACCGTCAGCGGTAAATAAACCGATAGTTTATTTTTCCGACCAATATGTATGCTTTAATATTCTATTTCATGCCACTGTTGATATGACGGCGACGGCAAATAATACGAGGCGGACAAAACTCCGTGTGCTGCCTCTAGATACTATACTTTGATACACTACACTGCATGTATATAAAATAAAGTACCAGTTCCCAATTTGACCAAAGATATTGTTAGCAATATTATATTGACAATTTATTGTAGCTTGACATTTGCATAGGTGTTGAAAACAAGTTACTCTTAAGAGCGTATTTTAATGTAAACAAAGTGCGAAATATTTTTTACAATGGGAGGGGGGTTATAACCCCCAAAACCCCCCTACAACTACAGCACCAGGCAAGCTTGTGAGTATCGTGCCAGACAGCAAAGGTTAAATGCATACAGTAAACTTCCCTCACAAGCTAAGTTAATGAATAAGCTTCCTAAAAGCATTTAAAATTCACCAAACTACAGGACTCTTAAAAACAGTCTTAGACAATTTCCATTGTTTGGATCTTTTTACTCGGTGGATAAGTTTGTGAATCATGATAGAACTAGTTCATGATAGATGTGATCTAATTTTGTTTACAGTATGTTTTATCCTGACTGTACTGAAACTTATTCTTACAAATTTTGTATTTTTTCAATTTTGTGTACAATGTTAATTATTGTACTGTTTTCTCTAATTTTTAAGCTGCTTGTTTTTTTAATTATATTTTATGTGTATTGTTTCAATGTGTTGTAATTTGTGTGTATGATCTGTTTTATAAAAATATTATTTGTCAAGAAAACGAATATTGAATTAATAAAAGATTTGGGAAAGAGAGGAAATGCTAGAGGAATAGAGAATTGGTCTCATTGGTCCTGTCTTCAAGTTGGGTGATAAGTTGCAGAGCAACCCAAAGAGGGTGATAAATTGCAGTAATAGAGGTGTAACTCTACTTAATGTAATAAGGTTCTCTCTATTATCTTTCAAAAGAGAATGGGCCTAATGAACAAAAATATGTATTCACTTTTACGTGCGGTTTTTAAAGTAATTATTCATGTCAGTTGAGTGTATGGATTGTTTATATGAAAAGACCTTAGAACAATAAGTGAACTCTTTTATTGTAAAGTACTTACTTGTTTTTAGTTGTATAAAGATAATTATTGTCTAAAAGCAATAAGTAGACACTTTAATGTTTGAAAGGTACCATGTTTGTGTTGCAACATAAATTCATTTAGTGCTTTAAATATGGCAGGATTCATTAATATTCACCACGAGGTAAAGCATTGCAGGAAAAGAAAGAAAATAAGTCCCGGTAGATCAAAGGTTTAGCTACGATTTGAGAGCGAAAGTTTCAGTTATCTTACAGAATATTTTTTGACAGAAGTAGGTGAAACAAGAGGAGGCGCCATAAGTTCATGCCAAAAAATGGAGATTTTGTGTTTTCTCAGTGACCCTGGGTTTGAAACTGGAATATCAAAATATTTTGGAGTTCATCACACTACAGTATGCAAGACCTTACTATAATAACCATGCTGACATCCTTCTTCCGTAGGTACTTGAAGAAATTTTTAGATTAGAAAAGAATAACATTGCTCTGATTACTACATCTCAGGCAAACAGCTTCTAATGCACTCAGACACCAAAGTTACGAGATAAATTTGAGTGGGCATTCATATACAGACATGCAGAGTAATGAGGTTAACTTTGTCAAGTGTTTGCTTATAACTATAAGAGACTACTTATAAGAATGTACTTGATTCTATAAACGTTTCCCCAGTAATTGCTTATAACCAAAAAGTAGTTCTTATTCAACTAACTGGAATTAAGTAAAACATTATACTTAAACGTATTTACTAATCAGTAGAAGTAACTACTTTGAAGAGGTTACTTTTTTTTATTCAACAGACCCGCTTAATGGCTATTCCGATGAATTTTTTGGCGAATACCAATGTGGCTTTCAACCTAGGGGAGGTACAACATATAGATCTTCGTCATGAGTCATTCAAGATATATCAATATATAATCAATATATTGAACTAGATGTATTGTTTATTGATTTCCATCAAGCATTTGATAGTATTAATAATTTACAAATTATTAACACCCTGGAGGTATTAGGAGTACCACAAAAACTGGTGAAACTCACCAAGGACAGATCTCTCAGGCAAAAACGTTTATTGGAGGTAACACAGATGAAGTTTTTAGTGTGTCAACTGGGGTTCGACAAGTAAATTAGTTGTCTGGAATAATATTTAACTTGGTACTGTATGTAAACTGAGCTTACAAAAAAAAAAAAAAGAAAGAACAAAATAAGCTTGTTTTTCTGAGCTTGTTTGAAAGAACTGAGCTTAGGAGGAGGGATGGTAGTGCACAAATCTATGCCTGTGCTGATGACATCATATTGGTGGCAAGAAATTTGGATTCCATGTAAGAAATGTTTAAAACCTTGGAAGAGAAGAGCAAAATGAAGGGACTTTGAATAAATAGGGAGAAACTAAGTACATAAATATGTCTGCGTTGGAATCCAAGAAATGTAATGAGGAATGTAATAAGGAACTTATGTTGGGCGACAAACCTTTGAAAATGTAAAGTGCTTCAGTTACTTGGGTAATCTTCTGAACTGCGAGAAGAAGATCACAGTAGAGATCAATAAAATCACAATAATCTGGGAAAATCCTATTTTGCCAATGTTAAGCTTCTTAAATCAACCATATTATACCGGGTGTTTCAAAATTAACACAGGATTTTAAGGCTTTGTAGTATTTATTACATTTAACTTATAATTATAAATAGTAAATCAGATAAAAGAGCAACTAACACAGTTTCTCCTACAAGTGTACAATGTGAGGACCATTTGTCACACGGCACACATTAAGCAGCGTTCATCCTAAACCTTGTTCAGTGTGTATGGAGTATTTGTTGCAACAACAGCTTCAATCCTGTTTCTTAAGTAGGGTGGGTCAAGTGGTAGTAGAGGCACACATGATCCTTTATGAACCCCCAAATGAAAAATCACATGGCGTCAGATTGGGTGAACATGGATGCCATGCGAAACAAGCTCTGTCATCCGACCCCTTGGGTCCCTTCGGCTTTGTCTGGGGCAGTGCACCATCTTGCTGCCAAATAAAGTTCTATTGTTCAGCTTCTTCCAATTGAGAAAAGAGCCATAGTTGTAACTCATCAAGATAATAAACACCAGTTACTACAGTTGCTTCAACAAAAAATAAAGGCCCATAGATTTTCGTCCGGGATATGGCATAAAACATTAAATTTATTAGAGTCTCGTTGTAACTGTACCATCTCGTGGGGATTTGATGACCTCCAGATGTGCAAATTATAAGTGTTCACATGTTCACTAAGGTAAAATTTTGATCATTATTGAAGACAACACTATCCAGAAAATCTTGCTGCTAGCTTTTTCTAATGGAAGACAGAGGAAACAGTGCTCGCGCATGCACACATGTGAACCAATAGAACTGTTTGAGTGGCTCTTTCATTTTATGTATTACTTATAATTGTAAATTAAATGTAAATTTACAATCACGATATTCATTTAAACACCTTGTATAATGTCAAATCGTGTAAGACCCTCCTTAGACCAGTTGAGACTTATGGATAAGAAGCAAGGACCATGTCAGCTCCTGATGAGAATAATGTACATATATTTGAAAGAAAATAACTATGAGAAGGATTTTTGGGCCCGTAAATGAGGGAGAACGATGGAGAATAAAAACAAAGAGATTGAAGGAAAAAAACAATGTAATGTTTGTAAAGTCCAGACGGTTGGCTTGGTTAGCACATGTGGAATGTATAACCACGAAATTGTTATATGGCAAAATGGAAGAAAGACAAGGATACAGAATTCTGAGAAAGAGATGTATGCAGGATGTGGAGGAGGATATCAGGGTTATGTGCATTGGAAGATGCTGGGAGAAAAAGTTATCTAGACGGGAATAAAGATGAGTTGTAAGCAAGACCGTGGGGTCAGGAGGATAAAATCCGCACCGAAATTTAGAAAAGAATTTCCAAAAATAAAAAATAAAAACTACTTTTGAATTAGAAATTGCAATAGATTTTTTTTAACAATTCTGATGAGTTTTTAATTTCTAAACCTAGCTTATTCTACATTAATCATGTAAAATTCAGTTAAATTTACTCTCTCGAATAAATTTTGTAAAATATTTTTCCTTTAATTCGTGTAGTCATACATTTGTGCAAACAGTACATGTGCAAGCAGAAACATCTAAAACCTTAGTTGTAATTTTCTTACCCAGAACCACCTCTTTAACAAGAAGTATTTTGCAGAGAAGTACTTTCGAATTGCATTGGTAATTCCTCTCTTTGAAGACTTCATCAGTCTGCTGGAATTATGATTTATGGACCTCAAAGAAGTATTTTAAAATTTGAATCTTTTACTCTGAATTTGATCTTTGGAAAATTTATTAGAAGAAAAGAGTGAAGTTGACCGGCCACATGTGCTGTTCAAAATCTTGGAAAGTACAATAAGGAGTTGTACACAAACATATTTAGTTTGCTGAATACTTTTTCCTCACTATCAGTCACGACTTATATTCTGAGAAGGTTGAAAACGTTTTTGAGAAATTCATGTGGACAACAACCACTTTAGTGGCTTGTCTCTGTTATCAGTTCATATGAAAATAGGTACAGAAAAGTTATAAATGAATTTGTGTCAAAAAAGATAGAAGGTTATGTTTTGTTTTGTAACTTTGATGTCTGAAAAGCATTGTGCAGTTTACATTAATTTTATAACAATTTTTTGATTTCGTAATACTATCTGTGGCATTTTGTTTTAAAATAAATGTTTGTATGTTGTATATTTAACAACCAACTCTCTTTGTTGAAGAGTACGCCATGACAACGCACAAGTCCCAAAATAGGTCTGACGCCATTTGTCATCTTTTACTATTCATGTGAACAAACTAAATTAGATAATTAATTACATCTTATGACAACAATATAAACTACAACATGTTTTGTGCTTCATTACAAGTCAGTACTGTCACCTTACCATGATAATGCGTACTGGGATTGACCTTCAATTTGGCGCTTAGCGATTGCACCCTTCAATCGATCTCATTGTGATTTCTCTACTTGTAAAATATAGTGTGTGCTTATAACTTAGTTTCTTTAGCTTCTTGTGCCGATTTTTTGAGTTTCTTGTTTATTTTCATTGTTATTCTATTATTCATTCGTATTTTTTATACAAAAGTTTTTTTGTTTGTTTACATTATATATTTTATTATTGTTGGTTTGTCCATAATTTCATTTGTCATTACTACTTAAGTACAATTTCAACTTTTATATAATAAATAATGGATATTGACCAAGATTATTTAATCCCGTAGTGAAGACATTAGAAATGAAATAAAAAATGATGATGATTATCTAAATAGTTATGGTTCTGTTTCATCACACCTGGTAAGTGAAGTTCAAAACTCACCGCGGCTGTCGGAACGCCATTTTATAAAGCCTCTCCCTTCTAATGAGTCAGACAAGAGGAAGTTGCAAAGAAATTTTTACTTTGTATGCAGACAATTCTGGGAAAGTCTAAATGAAAAGACTCATCACGACATAAGTGTTCTAAATTTGAAATAGTATTGCAAATACATCTTTGTTTAAAAAAAGTATCATATTTATATAAAAAAAAAAAAAAAACAATATTAACTTTAAAACAATATTTTATGATATAATAGACTTATAACTAATATTTGTAACAACAATTTCTTACTACTTGGGTTTCTTGGGTTGTGTATTACGGTCAAAGGAGGACGTCATGTGACGTTCGTACTCCTCAACAGGTTAAAGAAACTTAAGTAGGTTCTTATTGTAAGATTTTTGAAATCAGAAATGCACAAAATTTTTCCTGAATACGACCTTGGTTGTGAGGGAGGCCAAAACTTTCCTAGGGCTTTAACACCAAAGAAAATAAGTACGTAAGATTGTCAGGTTTTAATTGCTTATATAGGAAGTATTTTATAATATCTTTTTATTTTATTTACTATCACAGTGGTTGACAATACAATTGGATACAACAAGTCAGTCAATACATCAATCAATCAATCAATCAATCATTTATTGGTCTCTTTGACAAATATTTGTATAAGACAAGTCAACAATATAACAATACTAACAATATATATATCTGTACCTCAGAAGCAAAAGGGTCCAAGTCCAATTTTTTACAATAT